>JAMKCH010007809.1:0-72308 GCA_023653785.1 Ophioderma brevispina | reverse complement strand
GAACATGACTTGAAAGGGGTTTTGCGGTCAAAAGTGATGCAATTTCAAGTTTTTAAGAGTATGGTCTCTGAAGTTATAGAAATCTCAACAAATTTTGAAGCACCCCAAAAATCAACTGAACTATTTTGCCTTCAAAAAGCTAGATGAATGTTATATAGGCATTTTTAGACAAAAAAAGTAATTCCTTAATGCCATTTCTAATCAATTTCACCATATTTTAGCTTAACAACAGTGAAATATGGGGTCCAGCAACCTATTGCAACCAAGGTTAATGGTGCCGGTGTTATGTGGGGGCTTAACTTGGAAAATTGACATGCATTGAATCGATTTTTGATGATTAATGTTTAAATGACACCCAACTTACCTAATTTGTGATATACTAAATACGGCTCCTCTAAGTATGGTAAAACTACCAGTTGCTGGTCAATTGGGGACCTTTTTTAGGTAATAAATCTTATGGTCCAATTAAAGAGCCGGAAGGAATACCATCTCTGTCCAGGACACTGCATAGGTCTGCTTGCCGTTATTCTGTGCTATAATCTGGAAAAGAATATAATTTCAAATAATACACACTAATAACTATGTTAGGGCAAAATGTTCCATATTCATTAGGTTATGGGCGCACACCACCAATAATGCTCCCATTGAAATACACGCTAAATTGACTTGAAATAAGTTCAAATTTCAACCCCACGTGACATCATATTGATGTTTTGAAATATTTCTATATCAAAAAAAAAGATGAAAATTTTTAAAAAGATAGTAATTTGATACCGATACAGGATAGAATTTGAGATACATTCTTGTGAATGAGCGCCACCACTTTTTTCACCCGACATGTAAAACCCATAGCCGTATCGAGCACGGAGTACTTCGAAGGCCTAATTTATTTGTAGATTCAAAAATTATTTATTTTCTGAGTGTACTCAAGTATAGAAATGGTCTGAACTATTCATTTAAATAGGAAAATTTGACAATCAACAATATCTAAGCACCATGACACACCAATTTGCTTACAAGTTTTCGACGGTATGTTTTTACCGGAAAGGAACTACCCACCATTACACAAATAGCGAGGATTTAGTGGTGTGCCCCTTTGAACAACAATTTTCTTAGTTTCTTTATTTTCATAAACATTGAGTTCAATTCTAAGAAAAAGTTGTCACTATTTATTAAGATTATTATCTGATTTGGAAAAATGCCTTTGAACGTGGAAAAGTCACATCAGAAAATGCCTGAAAATGCGCTCTTTTGACAAATTGCAGATATGTGGTCTGCCCAATGCAGTAGTGGACCTTGTGTGTTAAGTTTTATGAAAATAAGGGCGTCGAAGAGTGAGAAATTGGAAAATTATGTGAAACAAAGCCTCGGATGCCAACCATCAAAATCTAGGAAGCGATTTCATGGTGCATAAGCTTCGCCCCCCACTCCCTTAACATCATCAAAACCAAAAAATGACTAATGTGCGGCGCCCGAATGCATCCGATAGTCCATTTCGCTCCCACTCTCCTTCTCACGGTTGGGATAAATAAGGATAAGGCTTAGGGTTAGATAAGAATAAGAAGGTAGAGTTGTGATAAGAGTTTAGGGTTAGGATTAAGGTAGGGATAAAAGTTAGGGTTTAGATATGGTTAGAGTTAGTGATCGGTGGGGTTAGAGTTTGAGTTAGGGTTAGGGTTGGGTTTAGGGTTTAGATGTGGGCCTAGGGTTAGAGTAGGGTTAGAATGACGGTTAGGGTCGGGTCGGTGGTTAACATTGGGCGGGACTAGGGGCTTTAGGGGATAAAATGCTCGAGTGGACATCCACGCAAAGTTACTACCAAGATGAATGTGTATGAACCGATCTTGCCTCTTTAAATGGGCTTACCGTGGTCATTTTGAATAAGTTAGGGTTCTAAGAGAGCCCGTTGGAGACTTATAACAAATAAAATTATCAATTTATAAAATGGTCATCAACATGATTAATATGGCAAATTTACCTTGATCTTTCTCCACCATGCTGTATCTTGGGAATAGAATAGGCAGTGTGATGAACAAAATGTTTATTTTGGCTCTTACACGGAGGGTAATCAGGATGTTCGCTTTGAATTGAATTGCACTATCCGCGAAGGAAAGATCACAGTGTTATCTCTCGTTTAGACATAATATTGTTGAAAGATAAATAATTCCACGGAAACATTGCAGCGTTTTCAAGAAACTTTCAATTTTTGTGCAGCAAACATATAATATAGACAAAAACCGCCACTTGTAACCAAAAAAATGGCCCAAAATGAACAAATCATGGTATTAATCAGTTAAAATGCTGGGTAAAGACTGTCTGTGACTTAATTTCTTGGACAAAAAGTCTCTAAAGTTACACCGAAAGCTTCATTTTAGGACCAAATAGCAATTTTTCTATATAACAATCACTTTGGGGCCTCAATTTGCTTATCTGCATGAAAATCACAATTTATGAAGTGCATGCAAATTCCCATACAGCGCTTAAGGGCGCCACACCACCAAATAACGCTTCCATTGAAATACACGCCTAAATTGACTTGAAAAAGTTCAATTTCCAACCCCACATGACATCATAGTTGATGTTTTTGAAGAATTTCATATCAAAAAAAGAGAAAGAATTTTTTAAAAATTCATGAGTAATTTGATACCGATACACGATAGAATTCGAGATACATTCTTGTGAATAGCGCCACAACTTTTTCACCCGACACGAAAAATACCCTAGCCGTATCCGAGCACAGAGTACTCGAAGGCCTAATTTAGTTGTAGATGCAAATTTTTTTCTGATATGTCCAGGTAAGAACATTGTCTTGCACTATTCATGTAAATATTAACATTTGACAATCCAACAATATCTATGCACCATGCCACACCAATTTGCTTAAAATCGACGTATGTTTTACGGAAATACCCACCATTACACAATATGCGGAGTGCGGAGTGATTAGTGGTGTGCTCCCTTATAATGAGTTGTACTAAGGGCTGTTGTTGCACAAATCTCGTAGAGACAGCCTGTCATACAAAATCTTGAAAGTTGCATAAATTTTAGAAATTAATATTCATATCCTTTGTTTCCCTAAACAGATATAAAACGCAATACCAATGGGAAAGCATTAGGGTCAAAGATATATTGCCCTAACGGCGTAATGAGTGTGAATAAAAAAAGCCAATTTGCCCAATTTGTCAGATTTTCAGATATTCAAAACAATTTTTCTTGTTTACGTACACTTTACCTATTAAAAAGCATATGTATAAAGTGTATTGTACACATCACTTCATCATGAAAAATTACCTTTTTTCCCCATTGGTGTCCATGCCCAAGCAATGTTGAAAAGGTTAAAAGGGCGATGGCACGATTGCGAGTAGCCCCCCCCCCCATGTAACAAGATAAGTGGTTAAAATGTTGGTGTCAGAAGCTACTCTTTTATCATTACCCTGTGATCTTAGAGCTTTGAAAGTAGTTTGGTTGGGAGTTAGTTTATGAGCCAAAAATGTGCCCCATTTGGTCGTCAGAATATTAGGTCTCAAGTATACAAATGAGGATTTGATTTGCTTCCGTCTTGCATGACAACACAAACATTGTACAGTGCAGACGGAATAATTTGTAATACCTAATTTACAAATTTAGGACTTCTATATGAAAGACTTCCCTCTGTTTGTGATGATGAATTTGTTCTTGTGGTTGATTCTCTTTCCATTTTTATGGGTTGACTAAGTGGAGCTCATACAAATTAAATGTATAGTATTCCAGACTTGGGAGACAGATTTCAAATCATGAAAAATTAAAGGAAGGTGTATGTTTGACGCAATACTTTGAAGGTGAAGGACACATATTGTTTTTTTTAAATCTTCAACAACACAAAATGGTCATAAGGTCATTAGGTCTGACAAAATGGTCTGAATAACTTCACAGAATCTGTGGGACAACATTCTTCCATACAAAGGATCAAGATTAATTACAATCGCCTACGCAAACTTCTTTAGCAGGCACGTTTCACCACAAGATAAAAGCATAAAAGGTATGTCATAGTTAGAAAACAGTTATTCAAATGATTTTAGGTGTGGAATTGGTTAGCGTTTATTGCAAAATCCATTTACAAAAAATACACGTCGCAGTTCTCAAACCGCTAAATCCCCCTGGCGGGATGAGGTTGACAAGTTTTAATAATCAGCTGGGCAAATACCCCCATTAAACCCAAAATCCCTTAAACCCAACCACCCCCCATAAAACTGGGCAAACCCCTTATATTAACGCGTGCAACCCACCTTCAACCCCAACAATCCCCTTAAGCCCAGACAACCCCCCTTAAACCGGAAAACCCCCCCTTTAACCCAGACCACCCACCTAAACCCCAACAAATCCACCCTTAAAACTCACAACCCTTAAAGCTGGGACAACACCCTTAAAACCCGGACAACCCCCCTTACCTTTTTTAACTTGGGACAACCCCCTTAACCTGGACAACCCCTTAAAACCGTGCAAAACCCACCTTAAAGCCACAACAAGCACTTAGCCAGACAACCCCCCCCTTAAACCGGACAACCCCTTTAAACCCCGGAAACCCACAGTTTAAACCCCACACAATCCCCCTTAAGGTCCAGACAACCCCCCCTTAAACCGGACAAAAACCTTTAAACACGGACAACCCACCTTAAACCACCAACATATTTCCCCCTTTCAAGTACAGACAAACCCCCCTTAAACCGGACACCCTTTAAACCCGGACAACACCTTTAAAACCAACAAATCCCCCTTTAAACCCAACAACCCCCGTCTTAAAGTGAAAACCCCCGTTAAACCCAGACAAACCCCCCTTTAAACCTGGACAACCCCCCTTAAACTCGTGCAACCCACCTTAACCACAACAAGCACCTTAAGCCCAAGGGACAACCCCCCCTTTAAACCGGACACCCCCTTTAAACCGGACAACCCCCACCTTTTCAACCCCAAACAATCCCCTTAAGTCCAGACAACCCACCTTAAACCCGGACACCCCCTTTAAACCAGACAACCCCCTGTAAACCCCAACATCCCCCTTAAACCCAACAACTCCCTTAAAGCTGGACAACCCCCTTAAAACCCAGACAAGCCCCCTTAACCCGGGAAAACCCACCTTAACCTTACATCGCGCGAGAGTACATTGATTCCCCACCCCTCCATCAAGTTTTATCAAAATCAGACTTATGGAGCTTCAGATATTTGTCACAATTTTGTTTGTGGTGCTGAAAAATACCCCAAATTATTTAGCCCATAAATATGCAAATAGCTATTTAATAGCATATTATGCGCCACAAATCTAATCAATTAGGGAATACATGATTCCCCACCCCTCCACCAAGTTTCATCAAATGGACTTATTTATCTTCAGATCGTTTGTTCACAAGCTTTTAGGGTACTAAACCCCAAATTAATAACTGTATTAATATGCAAATAGGTAACCTAATTGGCATATGCCACGCCCATAATCTAATCAGAATGAAGGGCCATGGCATCCGATTCCACCCCCCAAGTTACATCCCACCATAACCTAGGTCTCAAGTTATAGCGTCCGTTCACAAGATTGTGTTGGAAAATACCCCAAATTAACTCATTAATTATGAATAGGTACTAATTAGCATATGCCACGCACATAATCTAACAAGAAGGAAGGCGCATGGCAGGTCCGATCCCACCCACCACGTTACATCACCAGAACCCTTAGGGTCTCATGTTATCGCGTTCACAAGATTGTGTGGGACGCCGCCGACGCAGACGCCGCAGACGCAGAGCCGACGACGCCTGACTGATAGCATAATCCCGTTCTGCTTTTCAAGCCAGGGGGATTAGTAAAAACAAAGATCCAGCCAAACAACTTGTTTTCACAAAATCTCCACCTCTTGCCATATATAATTGTCCATGGATGAGCGCTATTTCCGGCTATTTTATATTGGAAAATGGCTTTTCAGTGGCCCGTGAATTATTTCGGGGACCGAATTATTCATTCTAATTACAAAAATTCTTCTAGTGCGACGTATGGGAGAAGTTTGAGCGTTACATTCACAGTTATAGTTTAATACTCATCAATGCAACTGTGCAAAAAATCTGATTGTTTTTTTAAATTGGCTGCTCTTAAAAATGTACTTCAGTGCTTTACAGAGTAAATACATTTTTAATATAAAAGAAGAAAACAACAAAAAAAAAACAAAAGAAATAGAATTTCAAGGTTCTCGGCTTTTCCACTCCCACCATATTCAAAAGAATATAAGGTGTGGTCTGCTGCAGATAAAAAAAACTTAACATTTTAGTGACAAATGCACCCATACACACACACACAACACACAATCACGCATGAAATGCACAAGTAATTGCAAAGGTCCTGCCAGCTATGCTGGAGGCCCACAATTTGAACACACAAGTTTATGTTAAATAACTGCTTTATTCTGTATTTGGGGCCTATTTTGGGCTTATATCATGAGAGTGGTTCACTAAACGTGTTGTGAACATGCCCTCTAAACAATAAACAATACCTAATGAAATGATTCATGCATGTGAACAGTATTATTTCCATGTGGTACTTTTAGCAAACTTTAAGTTCAAAAGACTCTCGTAAATGTTTGTGACATTTCTGTTTCCAATGTCGCAATTGAACTTTAATCAACCCTAATAAAAAGCCAAAGCCTTGTGTTGTTAACATAGGTATCGGCAATTGGTAACATTTTTGTTATGAATCATAAATGATTTAATATCCATTGCACTCCATATGCAATATGAATATCATAAATCCGCCACTCTTTGTGTTTCTATTGAGACCAATTTTCCGCTATATATCAGCAAAGAGATGCTCAATAGAAAGAGTTGTTCTCTGGCATTTTCTCACTTATACCAACAAGTTTTCACAGGCATTCACTATGAGCTAGTAAAATCTCAATTCCCTTGGCACAGTTCAGTACCTTCCATTCACCAGTGTATTTAGAAAATACACCCCCTGGTTTTTGGGTATGATATATGATACCAGATCACACAAGGTCAGTTCATGTCAATGTATGTACAAGTACAACCCACTGAACTGTGTCCTTGGTGGATGAGCATACTGTAACTCATAGTGATTTATCCTTCTTTTGATGGGATAATGCCAGAGAAATTATCTGGTTAAAGGTGCAACGAGAGATTTTTGAGGCACCCAAATATTGTGTCCTTAAAGTAATTTCATATAGACTAGACACTCAATAGATTTCTTACTTTGTATTTGGCTACAGAAATGACTTAAAAAGAGAGAAAAAAGGTGATTCTGATTTGCTTATGTTTCAATATAAACATAGGCTGAATTTCGTATTTGCTACTATACGAAATTAGAAGTTTCACAATTTCCGTACCAAAGAAACATATCTCAGATTGATCCTTTCAGATGGAAAGCTTTACATCAGGACAAAAATCAGTACTTTCAATTTTTTAGGGACACCTAAAATGTTGGTTTGTCCGAAATTCAGTTCTGAGAAATCCATTATTTGAAATTTTGGGTTGCACAAATTTAAAATCAAGTTGTCCCCCTGACGTGGACCTAATTCTTTAAGTAGTCATTAATGAGGCATAGTGCCACAGAAGTTACAGTGACGACTCATGATCTGAATGTCTTAGGTTCAAACCCCATCAGCGCCTATGCCCTAAGAATTGCTCAGCCTTATGCATATTTTAAATTTGGGCTGTCACATTTAAAATTTAGTGTCCCCCATTCCCCTGACGTGGACCTAACTTATTTAGAGGTCATTAATGAGGGCAGGGTACCGCAGAGGTTACATGATCGACTCATTATCTGAATTGTCTTAGGTGCGATCCCTGTCAGCCGCTATGCCCTAATAAAGTGTCAGCCATCACTTACCAGTACGATTAGTATACATTTCACTTGCTGAGAGGGGAAGTATCATTTTCAAGGTGTCGATAGAGTATTATGTGTATACATGGTGTACACACAATATTCATTGATATCCACCTTTAAAGTACACCAAAGTGGAGAAATTAATCCATTTGAGACAAATAAGCACCCATCACCCACTCAATATGGCCACACTTACACAACCAGTTGTTCATTTATTGAAATAAAGCCTAGCCAAACCATCAATGAAACATGCTTCCAAATCAACCTTATCATGCACACAACTGGTTGCACCTATGGCCCTGGTAGTGTACCAGTCAGTGGTAAGTCACAACAACAGCATTAATACCAAGTGGGCCACAGATCAAATTTCAACGTTGAAATGACGTCGAAAACAAACATTGATTTGACAACTCAACGTTGTTTCAACGTCATTTCAAAGTTGAAATGTTGATCTGTGCCCACTGGGTATATATATATATTAAAATGCTGTGACTCAAAGGTTGGTTGAAGAGGTTGCTTTGGAATGTCTTTGCTGAGGCCTGATTTGAATTATTGTCTGGCAAGGTCAACTACCTACCCAGTTGGACATGATTTGAAAAAGGGGTGTTTTGGGATGAAAGTGATGAAATTCAAGATTTTTACGAGTATGGTCTCTGAAGTTATAGAAATCTCAACAAATTTTGAAGCACCCCAAACATCGACTGAACTATTTTGCTTCAAAAAATCTAGAATGTTATATAATGATTTAACAACAAGTAATTCTTAAATGCCATTTCTAATCAATTTCCACCATATTTTTAGTTAACAACAGTGAAAATATGGGGCTCCAGCAACATATGCAACCAAGGTTACTGGTGCCTGTGTTATTGTGGGGCTACTGGAAAATGGACTGAATTGAATGATTTTGATGATTAATGCAACAAACATGGACACCCAATTACCTAATTTTTGTATACTAAAGTACGGCTCCTCTAAGTATGGTAAGACTACCAGTTGCTGGTCAATTTGAGACTATTTTGTAGGTAATAAATCTAGGTCCAATAAGAGCCGGAAGAAGGCACCATCTCTGTCCAGGACATGAATAGTCTGATTGCAGTTATTCTGTGATATAATCTGGAAAAGAATATAATTTCAAATAATAATAACACTAATAAAATGTTAGGGCAAAATGTTCCATATTCATTAGGTATGGGCGCACACCACCAAATAATGCTCCCATGGAAATACCAAAACCCCCGCTAAATGGACTGATAATAAGTTCAAATTTCAACCCCCGGACATCATCTTATTTGATGTTTTGAAGATATTTTCTATATCAAAAAAAGATGAAAATTTTTTAAAAATCATAGTAAATTTGATTACCGATACAGGATAGAATTTGAGATACATTCTTGTGAATAGCGCCCACCACTTTTTCCACCCGACACGTAAAACGCATAGCCGTATCCGAGCAACAGAGACTTCGAAGGCCAAATTTATTTGTAGATTCCAAATTGATTTATTTCTGATATGCCAGTATAGAACATTGTCCTGCCACTATTCATTTAAATATTAACATTTGACAATCAAACAATATCTACGCACATGCCACACCAAATTGCGTACAATCGACGGTATGTTTTACCGAACTACCCACATTACACAAAATGCGGACGTGACTTTAGTGGTGTGCTCCCGTAGAATGAGTTGTTTTTTTTTTTTTTTTTTAATTTCTTATTTTGTTGCTTAAAATCTCTTAGAGACAGCCTGTCATACAAAATAGTGAAAAATTTGCATAAATTTTAGGAAATTAATATTAGATCCTTTGTTTCCCTAAACAGAATAAAATGCATACAATATTGAATACATAGGGGCAAATGACCGCCTACCCCCTGCCCTAAACGGGCGTAATGATTGTGAATAAAAAAAGCCAACCCCCCCTTTTGCCCTTAAGTTTGTCAGATTTCCAATTCAAAAAACATTGTCTTGTTACGTTCTTACTTTACCTATTCAAAGCATATGTACAGTGTATTGTACACAATTACTTCATCATTGAAAAAACCTTATTTTCCCCCCATTGGTGTCCATGCCCAAGCATTTGAAAAAGGTTTTAAAAGGGAATGGCCCGATTGCAAGTAGCCTCCCCCCCCCCCCATTTAACCAGAAGTGGTTAAAAGTGGTGGCAGAAGCTACCCTTTTTCTCATTTACCCTGTGAAATCTTAGTACTGAACGTAGTTTGGTTTGGGAGTGCATGAGCCAAAATGTGCCCCCATTTTGGTCGTTCAATATATTAGTCTCAAGTATACAAATGAGGTATTGCCCATTTGATTCGTTCTTGCATGACACACAGCATGTACAGTGCATGACGGAATTAATTGGAATACCTAATTTACAAATTTAGGACTTCTATTATGAAATGTCTTCCCTCTGTTAGTGAGAAATTGTCTTTTGGTTGACTTATCTTTCCATTTATTGGGTTTGACTAATGGATGTCATACAAATTAAAATGGATAAAATTCAGCATGGGAGAGACAGATTCAATATAATGAAAAATTAAAAGGAAGGTGGGGTATGTTTGCGCCATACTTTGGAGGTGAATGAAGACACATATCTGTGAAGGACACATATCTTCAACCACACAAATGCCTCATAAGTAGTAGTGTCTGACAAAATGGATGAATAACTCACATAATCTGTGGGAAACATTCTTCCATACAAGGATCAAGATTAATTTACAATCGCCTACGCAAACTTCTTTAGCAGGCACGTTTCACCATAAGACTAAAATCAAAAGGGCATAGTTAGAAAACAGTTATTTCAAATGAGTTTTAGGAGGGGTATGTAATGGGTTAGCTATTGCAAAATCCATTTAAAAAAAAACAAAGATCAGCAAAAACTTTGTTTTCAAAATCTCACCCTTTGCACATATATAATTGCAATATGGCGCGATTTCCCGGCTATTGTTATATTTGGGAAAATGGGCTTTTTCAGTGGCGTGAATTATGTCGGGATCCGATATTTTTACTAATTACAAAATTCCTCTTGCGACGACGTATGGAGAGTTTGAAGTTACCATTCAAGTATAGTTTACTACTCAATCAATGCAACTGTGCAAAGATATGATTTTTGTTTAACTGGGCTGCTCTTAAAAATGCTAATTTCAGTGCATTAAGAAGTAAATACTTTTTTATAAAAGAAAGAAAAACAAACAACAAAAAACAAAAGAAACTAGAATTTCATGGTCTCGGGCTTTCTCCCTCACTATATTCAAAGAATATAAGGTGTGGCTGCTGCATTATAAAAACTTAACATTTCGTGACACATGCACACACACACAACACACACACACAACACACACACACCACACACACACACACACAAATGCATGCACAAATGTAATGCAAAGTGGTTCCTGCATAACATTTGAACAACATAAATGCTTATGTAAATAACTGAGGTATTTCGGTATTCTGGGGCTCTAATCATGAGATTGTGGTTCCACTAATGTTGGAACCGTAACAACATAAACAATACCTATGGTAAATATTCATGCATGTGAACAGTATTATTTCCATGTGGTACTTTTAGCAAACTTTAAGTTCAAAAGACTTCTCGTAAATGTTTGTGACATTTCTGTTTCCAAGTCGCATTGAACTTTAATCAACCCAATAAAAATGCCAAAGCCCTTGTGTTGTTAAACAAAGGTATCGGCAAGTGGTAACATTTTGGTTATGAATCTAAATGATTTAATATCAATTGCAACTCCATATGAAATATGAATATATAAATCCGCCACTCTGTGTTTCTATGAGACCAATTCTTCCGCTAGAATCAGCAAGAGAGCTCATAGAATAGGTTGTTCTCTGGCATTTTCTTGCTCCCACTTATACCGACAAAAGTTTTCACAGGCATGAATACTGAGTAGTAAAATCTCAATGTCCCTGGCACAGTCAGTACCTTCCATTCACCAAGTGTATTTAGAAACCACACCCTGTTTTGGGGTAGGATTATATGTACCCAGATTCACACAAGGTCAGTTCATGTCAATGTATGTACAAAAAGAACTCATTGAACTGTGTCCTTGGTGGATGAGCATACGTAACTCATCGTATGATTTATCCTTCTTTGATGTGGATTACTGCCAGAGAAATTATATGGGTAAAAAGGTTTGAACGATGGACTGATTTTTGAGGCACCCAAAATTGGTCCTTAAAGTAATTTCATATACATGTAGACTAGACACTAAATAATTTCTTACTTTGTATTTGGCTACAGAAATGACTTAAAAAGAGAGAAAAAAAGGTGGTGCTTTGATTTGCTTAGTTTCAATCTAAAATAGGCTGAATTTCGTTATTGCTACTATACGAAATTAGAAGTTTCACAATTTCCGTACCAACGAAGAAACATATTCAGATGAGCCTTTCAGATGGATTATTTCGATTGGAAAGCTTACATCAGGACAAAAATCAGTACTTTCAATTTTTTTTAGGGACACCTTGATAATGTGAAATCTCTCGTGCCACCTTTAATGTCAATAGAAACCACAGGACCATTCGGTAGTTTAGAGTGAGCATAAGAGAAGAAATGGATATAATTGGGAATAACAGGACGATTTTGTCGGCTGTGTTACCATGATGTCTGGAATTTGTGTCTTCCTTTTTTAAAATAGGTTTTTTGGCTGAAAATACTGCAGCCCCTTATCCAGCATTCATTTGGACCAAGCAAGGGCAACTTATTAAAGGCTGACTCGGAGATTTTGAAATATGAGTTTTGTGGTAACTAAGTGAATAGTCATCTGGACTAAAGATAGCTACCTTAAAAATTGTTCCATTCCAAATTGATACTCATCGGATTATTTTTTTGTTGCATGTATTAAACATTTAGGTATGCATTGACAGTTGCCATAGGCATTACCGTGTAAAACATAAAATCCGGATTCCGGAATTATAAACAACGTTGTGATTTCGATATTGTCAGGTCATTCAGGTCTTTTGAGGACATGCTACTGGTATCCTGGTAACCAGCACTACCTGTCCCAGGGGCAAGTTGTCGGCGGCTAACCCACACCCCCATTAGTTTTTTTGTAAGACAACCGATGGGAGGGTTAGCTGGTTACCCGGGGAGAACCAAAAATAAAATCTACCTGTAAGAGCGCAAGCTCTGGAGAGCTAATGGTGGTTATCCGCACTGCTTAACATGCTGCCTCGGGAAGTTCACAAAGGCTAGGGCCACCGCCCAAACGGTGGTCGGCAATCAGGAAAAGGGCATTTCTGGCCCGAATTGTTAAAAATAATCGATCCATAAATCCTCATGAGGAAAGGACACAAAGGGGCACCAATCACCGAAGGTGGGGGTGGGTTGTCACCTACCTACCATAGAAGAAGGTTTGAACGAGGAATCACCCGGAGTCCGCGCCAAACATTGCTTGCATCATGACAGTTTAAAAACTGTGAGCGGCTCGGGGGGTGAGGGTTGGCAAGTCTGAATGTAGGAAGCAGAGAGGGAAAGGGGTGGAGATGGCGAAGAGTTAGGAAGAGGAAGGTTGATGGTGTGGTGTACAGGAAAGTGAGGTGGAGAGGGGAGGGGGCTAGGAGCGGTGGGAGTTGAGGCGAAGAAAGTATAGTTGTGGTGGGAAGGAAGGAAATAAGGGACGGAATGAGGGGCGTGGGAGTATTGGTTAAGGAGGAGCTGTGTGAGAAGGTGAGTGGCGAGTGAGGCAAGGAGGAGCGAGAGATAGGGTGATGACAGTGGTAATGGCTTTTGAGGAGGACGGGGTAGTGAGTCATATTTGGGGGGGGGGGGGTAGGCGCCGCAGAGCGGTTAGGAAAGCGGTTAGTGGTTGTTTCGAGATGGGCATGCAAAGTGGGGAATTAGTTCTCTGTGTTGAGATTTTCAGTAGGGCATGTGGGAAAAAGGGATCAATGGGTCGGGGGGTTCCAGAGGGAACAGGTTTGAGGAGAGAAGAAACCTGGAAGGAAGGAGGAGGATGCTGTTAGATTTTGTTGAGAAGGAGGTGTGTATAGTGAATGATACGTGGTTTAAGAAAGAGGACAAGAGGAAAGTGACCTTTAGTTCAGGGGGAAACAAGTCGGAGCTTGAGTTGTGGTTGTGGGTAAGGAGAGGAGAAAGTTTCTGAAGAACGTTAAGGTGATTCCAGGGGAAATACAACACAGGTTGGTGGTTGCCATGTGGACAAGTGGGAAGGTTGAAAAAGTGGTGAGGATGAGGAAGGTAGTGCATGTGGGAGGAAAGGGAAAGTATGGAAGCTGAAAGAAGAAGAGACAAGAAAGAAATTTTGAGATGAGTGTGGGTGCGGCTTGGGGTGGGATGATGCGTCGGGGAATCTGTGGGGGGTGTTAAGGAAGGGGTGTTACGGGCGTGTGATGAAGTGTGTGGAAAAGAAAAGGGAGGAGAGGACGGAAAGCTACAGGGTGGTGACTGATGAGTGCAGGAGGCGAGCGGGGGAAAGAAAGCTGCATATAAGGAAGGAAATGAGAAAAAAGGTACGGAAGAGAGTAAAGTGAGGTAATAAGAGAGTGACGAAGCGAGCAAGAAAGTGGTTGCGAGGGCGATGAAGGATAAGTGCTGAGATAGGGGGTGAGTGATGTGTGAGTGAGAAACACAAACAGGGTGTATAGTTACGTGAAAGGCATGAAAAGGAAGGAAGAGATGTTGAAGGGGGGATGATTGTATGAGAGGAAGTGATGGAAGTTGAACTTCAGTGAGAAAGATAGACGGTAGGGTCTGGAACAAAGAAGCATTAGGGAGAGAATCATGGAAATGAGGAGAATGAAGGGATCAGAGGGTGTGGAGGCTGATGTGCGTGGAAGGGCAGTTTGAGAGAGTCAGTCGGGAAGAAGTGGTATACAATGCATTGGAGAAAATGGAAAACAGGGAAAGGCTGCATGGACCCTCGGAAGTGATTGTTGAGATTGATTATTGCGAGTTGGAGAGCTCGGGATTGGTGTGAGGATGGAGTTGTGTCAGAGGGTGTACAGCCTGTCTCAAAAAACATGTACAATCAAAACGATTTTTTCAATATTATATCTCAACATAAATAAGTCGTATTGTACATTCACATTTTTTTTAAAGAGAAAATCAAGGCTTTCCAGGGATTTTTGTTTTAATTCATTTGCTTGGTTTCAATCGAGCGATAACTCCAGTTTAATGCGGAAACACAAAAAATTGAGTGAGTTTTGTGCCCCTTTCTGAGTTGAGTGAAAACGGTTGTGAATGAATTGGTTAAACATAAGTATTCACACTGAGCAGATATGAAATCTTAAAAAAGGGATAAGTTCATAAAGGAAAACTCTAAAAGTACTTAATGTGGAAGTTATGATCAGGAAGTTCTATCTTTAAGATAAAGTGAAGAACTTCGACCACTGTTCTTTGTTAAAAGAGAAACATGGAGCGTAAAGCCGGCGTACAAGAATTTTTTATGGGCTGTTGAAGTATCATGAAATGCAAATTCCTACCAACACATTCATACTTTGCTTCCCAAATTCCCTTTTTTTGTTGACCTTCAATAATTAGGTAATGCCACAAAGATAGTGACAATATTCTTAAACCCATGTCTGTGGATTTGGAGTATTAGTTTGTTGCAATTACATTCATTCTGGCAGGATTTTAACAGATACCAATTTGGAACTAAATTCAAAGTTCCATTCATGTGACGTGCAATAAGTTATTTGTATTGTTTTTAATTTATTGAAAATAAGATATTTATCATTGAACTGCTATGTGAATATTTAAAACTTGTGGCGATAAAACTAACACTTCTTGTTACTTTAATCTGTGTTTTTTTCTCTGTCACAGTCGCATCTTTTGTTTGAGGTTTAAGGACAGGCATGGCAGACTGGGCGAAAGCAAGCAAATCTGCCATGCATAAAAAGTGGCACAAAATCGATTTTGGTGGTAGGATTAAATTGATTATATCTCGGATTCACAAAAGCAAATAAGATGAAACAAACACCATTGGAAAGCCTGGTCTTTGTTCTTTAATCTTATGCCAAGTAAGAATGACTTATTTTGAAATTTCATATTTAACCAATTTTTTTTCTGATTGTTACCATTTTTTTTGAGACGGCCTTGTAGAGCAGGAGGAGGGAAGGAATGCGGTTGGAGTGGGCGTTGAGTGTGTTATCCAATTTTAAGGGAAAAAAGGGAATGAATGAGCTGTGGTGCATATAGTGGGTGTGAAAGTTGCTGGGGCATGCAATAAAAATTGTGGAGGAGGTACTAGAGAATAAAATTCGGTGCGATAGTGGAAGTGGATGAGATGAAATTTGGTTTATGACAGGGAAGGGAAACGATAGATGCAGTGTTATTTTGGGGGAGGGGAGTTGTAAGAGCAAATCGAGCAAAAGGGAAGACGAAGAAGCCATTAGAAGCTGTATATTGCTTGTGGATGGAGAAGGCCTGAAGAGTACCGAGAAAGTGATGGAGTGAGGGATGAGGAAGAGGGGTTATACCAGAAGTGGTGGTTAGAGCGGGGTAATGAGTCTGTAGAAGGAGCAAAAACAAGAGTTAGAGTAGGGTCTGGTGAGTTGTCTGAGGAGTTGAGGTGAAGGTGGGTGTGCATAGGTCTTGCTGTCGCCGTTGGTGTTTGCTAATTGTGGTTTGATGTGGTTACGGAGAGGGCAAAAAGAAGGTTTGATGGTGAGATGCTGTTATGCTGACGATTTAGTTTTAATGTGTGAGACAATGGAGGGTTTGGGGAGAAAAAGGTTTGGAAGTGGAGAAGGCATGGAGAGTAAGGCCTGAGGTAAACCTTGGAAGACTAAAGTGATGGTAGTGGGAGGAGGGGGAGGGGGTAGTGAGTAAGGTGGATCCGTGTGGAATATGTGCAGCGGTGAGGCCCAAATCCAGTGTGGGGTGTGAGAAAAAGAAATGGATCATGGAGATGCACAAAGATGATAAAGAGTGACCCAAGTTTGGAAAGAGACTTTGTGTGTGGAAGTGCTAAGAAGGGAGTGAGGAGGGGAATGGGGGAGGAGGTGGAAAAGTTGTGTGATGAGGTGAAAACTGTGAAGGAGTTTCACATGCCTGGTGGGAGAGGAGTTTTAGTGCGGGGGTGGTGGAGTGTGAACCGGCGGCTGTTGACAAGCCAGAGTAAGGGTATGGGTGGGTGAAGTTTTAGAGAAGTGGGGTTGTTACATGGGAGAGATTTCCTTTTGAAGAGTGAAAGGGATGGTGTACAAGAGTTGTGTGAGATCAGTGATGTTGTATTGGAGTGAGACATGGTGCCTGAGTGAAAATGAGATGGGGATTTTGAAAGGACAGAGAAAGAATGGTTGAGGGCAATGTGTGGTGTGAAATGATGGATAGGAAGAAAGAATGAGGAGTTGATGCAGATTTGGGTTGGAAGAGGCGGCCTGACCGATGGGGAAGGCGAATGGTGTTAAGATGGTTATTTGGGCATGGAGAGGAAGGATGAGGAGCATGTTTTGAGAAGGGCCGTTGAGTTGAGGTGGGTGGTTTGAGGAAGAGGGGCCGACCAAGAGGACCATGGAGGAGAGGACAGCAAGTGGAGGAGGAGAGTAGGAGGTTGGGTTGAGGATGGGGTATGCATTGAATCGGGTGAAAGTGGAAGGAGGGAGTAAGGGCGATGCTATGAATGTGAGCGTTGAATCCGGCACCCCAGTTGCGGGGACAAAAAACCGGCGTTAAACTTTGCGTTTTACAAACTACTACTACTAGATGAAGGACTTTGCTTTGGCTAGCGATTTCACACAGTAATTAGTATACAGGGACAAGTATTATGTATAGGAAATAAACTTGAAAGTTTGGAAAATTGAGGTGCACCCTCCTAGGGAAATCTCTGAGTCAACCATAAGCGCGATTGCAGAAGGGGATTGGCTGATATTCGGTGAATTCAGGAACGCGTTAGAAAAAGACGATAAATCCACAATAAAAATGCGGTGACCTGTGCAGATGATCTTTAGCTGGCAAAATCAAAGGGGCCTGTGACAATCGGTGACATTTTCCGGGTAAGAAGTTAGTTGAACCAATGTTTTAAATACGGTTTTGTTCCTCGTAAAACTGGGGTGCCAAATCACCCACCACTCACCAATACTGGCTCGTGACGATTTATTGGGCAAAAAGAGATAACTGACCGTCTTCATGCCAATCCACAGTTTTCGGCAATGGGCCTAGCCTTTGGGCAACCCACGTCCACCCTGCAAGGCAGCATGTGATGATGGCCGCCAATAGCTCTCCAGAGCGGACGACCTTGTAGGTAGATCTTCTTTTCCTTCTACCAGGGTAACCAGCTATCCTCATCATCAGATTTCCTAAGAAACATGATGGGTGACGGTTTTTTTTTTTAGCCTCCAACCACCACTGGCTTGGGGACAGGTAGTACGTGGGTACAAGACCCCACGACGACCATCATTAGCAGGACCTCAAAGGACACCCGAACTGACATATACTAAAATGCGGGTAAAATCTAAAAATGCGGTAAAACCTGCTCAATAAAAACTATCACTCGCACAGGATAAGTGGACAAATTGTTTTATGGATAAATTCAATTCTGCTTCAAAGGAAAAACACTCATTGACTTGTGCAACAGTGGCTGTTATTGAATCAAGTGACCTGTAATCTGGGTAGTATGTATTATGGGTGGTTTTAGTATTAAATCCATGTCATTGTCAGTACTTTACTATGGTGCATGGTTATGGTCCCTTTTCATGACCTGCCGTATCCCACCTGGAGTTTACTAGTCACATGTACGTGAGAGTCTGAACAGACACAAGATTTACAAAGAAAGCAAAGAGACAAGTTATGACCTTTTTAAAATAGCAATTTGCAATGCCTCCTTTCATGATCACCTGTAATTTTTTTTTTGAGACAGGCTGTAGATGCAGGGGAATGCGGGGAGTGGCTTTCTTGAGTGTGTTAGTTCCAATTTTAAGGGAAAAGGGGATGCAAATGAGGCGGTGGTGCATATAGGGGTGTGAAGTTGCTGGGGCATGCGATGAAAATTGTGGAGAGGGACTAGAGAATTCGGAAATTCGGTGGATAGTGTTGAAATGGATGAGATGCAATTTGGGTTTATGCCAGGGAATGGAACTATAGATGCAGTGTTCATTTCGAGGAGTTGCAAGAGAAATATCGAGCAAACGGGAAGAGGAAGAAGCTGTTATGTGTTTGGGGATCTGGAGAAAGTCCTTTGATAGAGTACCGAGGAAAGTGATGGAGTGGGGAGACGAGGAGAAAGGGGGTATACCAGAAGTGGTGGTTAGAGCGGTAGAGTCTGTATGAAGGAGCAAAAAAACAGAGGTAGAGTAGGGTCTGAGTTGTATGAGGAGTTTGAGGTGAAGGGGGGTGTGCATCAGGGTTCTGTGCTGTCGCCGTTGGTGTTAGCAATTGTGGTTGATGTGGTTAGGAAGAGGCAAAAGAAGGTTTGATGAGGGTGAGATGCTGTCTATGCTGATGATTTCGGTTTAATGGTGGAGACAAGGGGGTTTGAGGAGAAGTAGTTTTGGAAGTGGAATGAGGATTTGGAGAGTAAGGGCTGAAGGTAAACCTTGGGAAGACTAAGGATGGGGTGTGGGAAGGAGGGGGAGGTGTTAGTGAGTTAAGGTTGGACCATGTGGAATATGTGGAAAGGGAAAGAGGGTTGAGGGCAAAATTCAGCTGTTGGTGGAGAAAATGGATTTCCTGAGGAGTGCACAAAAGATGAAGAGAGTGGACCCCAAGTTTGGAAGAGACTTTGTGGGTGGAAGATGCAAGAAGGGGTTGAGGGAGAGGGGGAATGGAGGTGGAAAACGTTGTGTGATGGGTGAAAACTGTGCAGGAGTTCACATGGCCTGGGGGAGAGGTTAGGGGGTGGGGATTGATGAGGCGGTGTGACAGCCAGAGTAAGGTATGGGTGGGTGATGAAGTTGTAGAGATGTGGGAGTTGTAAGGGAGAAAGATTTCCCTTTGAAGATGAACGGGATGGTGTACAAGAGTTGTGTGAGATTTCAGTGATTGCGTATGGGAGTGAGACATGGTTGCCGAGTGAATGAGATGGGGATTTTTGAGAAGGACAGAGAAAGCAATGGTTGAGGGCAAGTGTGGTGTGAAAATGATGGATAGGAAGACAGACTGAGGATTTTTGATGGCAGATGTTGGGTTTTGGAAGAGGCGGCTGACCGATTGGTGCAAGGCGAATGTGTAAGATGGTTATTGGGATGGGCTGAGGAGGGAGGAGGAGCATGTTTTGAGAAGGGGGCCCCCTTTTTTTTGGGGGGGAGGGGTTTTTTTTTTTGAGGTGGGTGGTTTGAGAGGAAGAGGGGACGACCAAAGAGACAATGGAGGAAGCAAGTGGAGAGGAGAGTGGAGGGTTGGGTTTAGGATGGGGGAATGAATTGAATCGGGTGAAGTGGAAAGGAGGAGTGAAGGCGATTGCATGGATGTGAGGTGAATCCGGCCACCCCCAGTTGCGGGGACAAAACCGGAGTTAAAACTTTGGTTTTTACAAATACTACTTTACTATAAGAGGGACTTTGATTGAGCCAGCCATTTCACACAGTAATTAGAAATTAAAAAAAAAAAAAAAAAAAAAAAAAAAAAAAAAAATGAAATGTTTGAAAATTGAGGGACACCCTCCTCGGGAAACTCTCTGAGTCAAACATTAAAGCGCCGATTGCAGAATGGGGATTGGCTGATAATTCGGTGAAATTTCAGAACGGTAGTAGAAAATGAGAGATCAATCCCACAATATATAAATGCGGTGGGACCTGTGCAGATGAGATTGATCTTTAGCTGTCAAAATCAAAGCCTGTGACAATCGGTTCATTTTCGTGTAAGATACGTTAGTGAACCAATGTTTTTAAATCAGGTTTTTGTCCTCGGTAAAACAGGGTGGCCAAATTCACCTCACACTCAGAAATGCTGCTATGTGAGGATTTATGGAGCAAAAAGATATTACTGACCTTCTGTGATGCCAATCCACAGTTTTCGGCAATGGGCCTAGCCTTTGGGAAACCACGCTCACCATGCAAGGCAGGCATGTGCTGGATGGCCGCCCATTAGCTCTACAAGAGCTGACGCCCTTGTAGGTAGATCTTCTTTTTCATTCTACATGGGTAACCAGCTATCCTACTCATCAGATTTCCTAAGAAACCTGATGGGGTGACAATTTAGCCGCCGACAACACGGTCCTGGGACAGGTAGCACTAGTTACCAGGATACCATTAGCAGTGAACTCAAAGGACAACCCGACCTGACCATATACTTAAAATGCGGTAAATCATAAAAATGCGGTTAAAAACGCTGCTCAATAAAAACTTATAGCTATTCACCAGGATCAGCTGGACAAATTTTTTTCTGGATAAATTCAAATCTGCTCAATAGAAACACCACTCATGACTGTGTGCAACCAGTGGACTGTATAATGGTAATCAATGACCTTGTAATCTGGTGTATTATGGGGTAAATTAAAATTCCAGGTCATGGTCAGTAATTAATTGGTGCCTGGTAATGGTCCCTTTTCAGACCTTGCCTGATCCCACCTGAGTACTAGGTCACATGTACGTGCGAGTCTTGAACACAGACACAGATTTACAAAGAAAGCAACTAGACAAAGTTATGACTTTTTACACACTAGCAATTTGCAATGCCTCCTTTCATGATCACCTGTAAATTGTTATAGTGAAGCAAAAAAGCCATCGAGAATCAGGGGCGGATCCAGGATTGAAAAACGTCCAAATTAATCGGGGGGGGGGGGGGATTGAAACTGTGAAAGGCTGTAATTGCCCAAAATGGGCTGATTTTGCAGGAATTTACGGGAGTGCACACCCCTCCCTGGATCAGCGCCCTAGATTAGCAACGGTGGTCTTCAGCTCATCTGATTATTACTTCATCACAGCTGGGAAATGTTTTTTTAAATAACATTTCTGTTCAATATTTAATAATATATGATGTTATCAGTTGGTGATCAGGAGGTTCCAAATTTGAGGCAAACAGATGCTAATCTTTTTTTATTATTTGAGCATTTAAGTTTGCCTAGGTTTTGACCTTTGACCCCATAACGGTAGGCACAGAAGAGTCACCATTGACTTGTCAATCTCTTTAAGACACCCAACATGAAGTTATAAATGTTATTGTTATTCAATATAGCTTATTTCAAGATTGATGATTTTGACCTTGACCCAAAACTGAAGGACATAGAGGGGGTCATTATTGAAATATTGAGTCTTTATTGGAGACAAATAGGGTGCTATTGGTGGTAGGCAAAATTACATTTTCCAATCAAGTAAAATGAATTACATTTTACCCTTTGACATCACTCTGTACAGGTGCTTGTTATTGTTCTTGGAAACAAATGCAAACTACATTTTACCCTTGCTTTACTTTAATCATGTGCTTTATTCTGTTTATGGACAAAAACGAAACTACATTTTATTTGTACCGACTCTTATCATGTGCTTTATTCTGCTAATGGAAACAAAGCAAATTATACATGTTACCTTTGCGCTTACTCTTTATCATGGCTTTATTATGTTTCATGGAACAAAGTCCATTAATTACATTTTACCCTTTGCACCTACTCTTTATCATGTGCTTTATTCTGTTCATGAAACAAAGCAAACTACATTTTACCCTTTACACCTAATCTTTATCATGTGATTTATTCTGTTAATGGAATAAAGTGCATTAATTACATTTTACCATTTGCACCTACTCTTTATCGCGTGCTTTATTCTGTTCATGGAACAAAGTGAATTAATTACATTATACCCTGTGCTTTATTAAAGTCTGACTCAGAGATTTCGAAATATTATTTTTTTGTGTAATAATGAAAAATAGTCAACTAGAACTAAAGATAGTAACCTAAAATGCACAATCCCGAAATTTGAGATGAATCGGATTTTTCGTTTTGATGCAGTAAACATTTAGGTGTAGTATTACGTCTCATAGGATACTGTGTATAACAAAAATTCCGGATCCGGAATTTTATAACAAAGTTGTGATTTTCTATATGAAGGAATTCGATTTAAGCTTAGCAATTTTACACAGTGATTAGTATATGGACAAGCATTATGTACATGCAAAAAAACACGATTTTCTTGGAAATTGAGGGCGCCCTCCTCAGGAAATCTCTGAGTCTGCCTTTAACTCATGAAGTGTATGATAGAGAATAGGTGCGAAGGGTACAATTATGCCATTGGATATAAATTAAATTACCTTTAAAGGGAGAAAATTATTTAAATTTCATAGAATAAAGGTAAATTTTTGGAACCGGTACTTTTTTTTTTTTTTTTTTTTTTTTTGACTATGTCAATCATCTTTTAAGACAAACATGAAGTTATAAATGTATTGTTATCACTATAGCTTATTTCAGATTTGATCTGATTTTGACCTTTGACCCCAAAACTGAAGGACATAGAGGGGGTCATTATTGAAATTATTGATTCTTTATTGGAGACAAATAGGGTGCTATTGTTAGGTAGGCAAAATTACATTTTCAATTACAATTAAAATTGAATTTCATTTTACCCTTTGCCCTCACTCTTTATCATGTGCTTCATTCTGTTCTTGGAACAAAGCAAACTACATTTTACCCTTTGCTTCTACTCTTTTTCTTCTACTCATGAAGTGTATGATAGAGAATAAGTGCGAAGGGTATAATTATGCCATTGGATATAAATTAAATTACCTTTAAAGGGAGAAAATTATTTAAATTTCATAGAATAAAGGTAAATTTTTGAAACCGGTACTCTTTCTATGATGAATTGAAATCAAGGATATATACCATTATTTGAAGTGGAAGAACGAGGCCATAGGCCGAGTTCCAAGCAATCAAGTGCGTAGATCTGATAAAAGTTGTACACACCACCTGTATACACTACCACTTTGCACAAATTAGTAGTTCTTGAGAATTCAACTACTGAGCAAGGCTGTGGCTACATGCACCGGTACACTGAAGTATTACGGCTAGGTTGCAATGTACTTTTACAAAAATCTAACCTTCACATTGATAAAAATAACCAATTGTTGTATTGAACGGTTTGTGTTACACTGTTCCAGTTGGGGTAGCATTACTGCTCTTTCTGGTTGTCAGGTGACTTTCCTGACTAACAATGAAGGTAAAATAACATTTAGCATGTGAAGCTCAGTGATTTATGGACCCATATGCACCCAATTGTGCAAAGGAAAAGTAAAAAAAATGTTTGCTGATCAAAAGGCCTGATGTAAAATACCATTAATACCATATTAATTACTGTCGATATTCTTACTGGAATGTGTAGACCTACCTAAGTCCGACTATATTCTATAGACTTTGAAAAGTCCTATTCTGTGGCATAATTTTACTTAGAAGCTGCATTTAGAGTAATAACCATAGCAACTAAAGTGAACAGCAAGACTTACCTGTAATCTGGGGTTTGTTTCCATTGTGTCTGAGTCATGTACGCAGATGCATGCCCAGGGAGTGGCTTTGGGGCTTGGGGAAAATTACACATCCGCGATTTGGGCAATTTTGGAAATCATTTTACCCCGCCAGTGCCCCAGGGTTGATGGTTTCTGGGCACGGCTATGGAACGGCACGTGAATGTTCTTCATTTTACAAACAGTTGGAAATTTTTGTCTGTATGTGATATTGCAGATTTGACATAATTATAACCTCCATTCCTACTCTGTATCATGTCTACCTTCGCACACACATGATACAGTGCATGTGGGAAGGGTAAAATGTAATTATACCACAAATTTAGTATGTTATAAATTTTACCATAATAATGACACATACAGTACCATTAATTTGTAAATTAAAGACATTGTTATACATAACCTGGACCAGACTCTCTTTCTCCTTCTTCCTCTCTTTCTCCCTTTCTTTCCTTCCTCTTTCTCCATCTCTTTTCTCTTTCTTCTCCCTCTTTCTCTCCCTTTTTCCTTTTCTACACTCACTATTTCCCTCCCTCTGTTTTATCTGCACATATACTTTTGAAGATTGATATCACCAGCAGATATAAAAACAACTCAATTTCTTCCTAGTCTCTTACCTCAAATGTATTGCCAACACAATCTTTGGTAAAAGCATATGTACATGTGCCTTGGAAGTCGTGGAAGAGACCATCAAATGTCCGGTAGTGTGGGTCACCATATACAATACAGGAAGCCATTTCTGTCAATCATAACAAAATCGAGTTGAGAATAAGTATTCAAAAATACTTTTAAAAAGTCCCAAATAGGTCATCCGATTATGTGGTCAAAGAATAAGTGTAGAACAATGTATTGACCCAAAGTGACACCTGAATGACCTTTAGGTCAATGTATTGACCCAAAGTGACCCCTGAATGACCTTTAACCTCCTCATCTGTTATCCCACATGAGCCCCCTTGTCTCAATGTATAAGCATACCAAGTATGAATTTGATCCATCACTGCACTCACTAAAAGTGCAGTTAAGTTGCAAGTGTCATCCAAAAGGTGTACACTAGAGCAATATGATCCTAAATGACCCTGAATGACTTTGACCTTATTGTACCCATATAAGACCCCTTGTTGCAATTTATAAGTATACCAGTATAAACCTTGATCCATCACTGCACTAAAAAAGCTACAGTAAGTTGATAAAGTGCATCCAAAAGGTGTATAATAAATGTTTGACACACAGACGGCCACAAGAAGACACCACGGACAGACACACAAATCGAGCTGACATAAGGTCTTTCGATTGCATCGGACGACCTAAAATACAACCCACTCACTAACATAAGTTAATTTTTTTTTTTTTTTCCAGTGAAGTATCCCACCTATGTTACCATAGGACTTCCCTTTTTTGCTGTGTGTGTCAGTTGCTGTAAAAAGTTGAATCCATTATCTTTAACAATGTTGACAATGTGGGGAAGAAAATATGCAATTTTTTCTTATTTTGCTCCCACCTCCTGGCGTTTCACAGGTTTACATAAGTAGGGTCAATGATCAAGGCAAACTGGGGACAGAGAAACTTTATATAAAATAAAATCAAATCTGACTTCTTTAATTTGGAAGGTTCATGATTGTAAGCAACCTCCTGTTTTATTTATGGTGCACAGATACCCTGAGACAAAGCCTAATTCCCAAAAATTTGCCTCAGCGGCCCCCCACACCCAAATTCCATAAAAGGGGAAAAAGGTCCACTTTTTACTGCATTTTTGAGAAAAGGGTCCAAAAATGTTGGTGGATGAATGATGGAAATGTCTCAAAAGTCCAAAAAAAGGACTATTTTAGGGGGGTTAGGTCAACTTTTAGCAAAAAGAAATCCCCTTTTTCGGAAAAGTTCCTGCACCCCCCCAAATAAATCATGCTTAACGGCCCCTGTTGATAAACACACGGCACCCATAGACCACTGTGCTGTAATTTAAGTGGAGCAATACCAAGGGCAAGTCAATCCGAGGGGCCACCAAAAAAATCCTGTCGTCCCGCCAGAGGGGAAAAAATTAGTGCATTTTTGCTTCAAATAAGTCTGAACTTGACAAAAATTCCCAAAAGAAGAGGGATTGAAAAATGCATACTTGCATACTTTGGTCCATTTCGTACCGTTTTTTTGAGAAGATGAGCCCCCCTTGCCACTGTTGTAAATTTCTGTCTGTTATGCAACAGAAACATACAAATTTCAATTTCGGCCAGAGAATACGAAATTTGCAAGTTGGAATAGGCATATAGATACTATACTAGGACGACGGTTCAAACGCCCCGCACACAAAATGTTCGTTTTTTTAGGTTAAGTCAAGGGGACGAGGCTGTGGATCACAAAATGCCCAATTAATAACATAGAAAGACAATTGTTAGAGCAGGATTTGAACCAGCAACCCTGCATGCATCTAACCTTGATGTTGTGTAACCCAGTTTTCAATACAACCAGAAAGCAACAGGGAAAGGATATGAAAAATGCAGCTTTTTAAAACATAACATCAGGACATGGGCCTCTCACCGACAACCTTACGGTCACCGGTTCATATCCATTCAGTCAAATTTTCTTTTCTATTAGAACATTTATACTTATTAGGCATACAGACTTCACAACACCCTCCATGTGGAGTGCCTATTTCTTCATCCTAATAAGACAAAAAAAATCAAATCAAATTTCTTTATAAATTGCAAAATTGAAAATTTTGCAATATTAAAAGGTCCGTGGTCCGAGCACTAATAGCATGGTCCCCAGGATCCCAGATTTTAACGGGAAGTGGCCAATTTTGGTATCAGAAGGCAAGCTACTATTTTTCTCATTTACCTTAGAAATCTTAGGGCTAAAGCATTTTGGGTTTGCGATGGTATGTGCGAAAAATGCCTCATTTTGGTGGACCAATATAATTTACACAGAGTACTATTACAAAACTCATGTTTTTTAGCACTCACGAAAAAATGGGTTGATGAAATATCGGCACAAAACTCAGTGGCACTTTTTCGGAAGGAAGGAAGGAAAAAACCTCTCAATAGAAACTTCGCCATTTATGGGCTCTTAACCCGTATCAATGGCATGGATAAAATTTTATTGGACAAATCCGTCTGCTTTGTTGTTGAAATCCTTGATTATCAATAAGACAAAGAATTCACTCTTTCATCCCATTTTGACAGGCTACATCAATGCACTGGCAAAGTATGAATTACCCTAGCCACTGCCATTCTATTGATAAGCTAACATAGATATCAAGGTTATAAATAGAAGTTTGACCTGACATATTTAAGGATCACTAGATTGCATGAGTAGCATGCTGGTTTAGCATGCAAACTTATAGACAAAGGAATATGACCCATTGCATCAGGCAGCAATAAGTGCAGTGACGCATGGTAAAAGACACTATCAGTGATCCACCCGACAAAAAGGTAAAAACTATTTGAATTTGCAGGGAATAGCTTAAAAGTGAAGGATAAGTCTAGGAATTTCTGAGAGAGGAGAGTGAAGTAAAACAGCATTTTTTTTCAACAATATGAATCTCTATTCAGTTGCGTTGTATAGTAAGGCTCATATGGACAGTATAAAGACTCTAAACTACCTGATTTGTCTTTATTTTAGGTGCTTTGGGTTCTGTCAATTTGTAGGGTATGGTAAGGAGCACCTCCTTGTTACAGACATGCAAAATATCTGATTTTTTATTTTTTTTTTATTTCTGTTGAGAAAATCACGATTAGTGCCTTTAATAATTATATGCAGGAGATAGGAATTTATTGAAATATACAGTTATATCCAGCATATTTCAAACATCACAGAGAGATATAAATAAATGTAAAACAAAATAGATTTCAAACATGGAATTTTCAGTTTAAATTGACAGAGGAAGTTCATCCTATAACCTACTCCCAGAAAAAAATCTGTAAAGCCAAAATTAGATAGTTAAACCAAAGTTTTAAATCCGGTTTTGTCCCCGCTAACGGGGTTGGCCGGATGCACCTCACTCAGCAATACTGCTGTGTGAGGATTTATTGAAGCAAAAAGATAATTGACCGGATGCCCTTCCTGACATCAATCCACAGTTTTCGGCGGTGGGCCAAGCCTTTGGCCAACCACGCCCACCTTGCAAGGCAACATGTGCTGGATGGCCATTAGCCAGAGGCGGACTGGGTAGTCAATATGGCCGTGGAAAAATGGACTTGACCGGCCCCATGAGCATATTATGAACACCATAGCCCTATATATAATACAACCCCCCAAGAAGAACAACAAACAAAAAAATACAACAAACATGTTTTTTATAACCAACAAAACAATTAGAAATTCACGGTTCTCCGCTTTCGCACACTCAATGTTCATGGGCCGCCTTCGACCACTACCTGAATACCAAGTGTCATCAGAGTCCGACATTGTGTTACAGCAGCAATTTATGTTATCAGCCAATCAGAACAAATATGCATATTAGCTCATTAATATCTACATTTAACAATGCGAGATTGGATGGGTAATACCTGGGTCCACTACTACACACATACCAAGTCTCATCAAATTCAGACATTGGGTTCTGGCAGAAGTTGACCCTTGTAGTTATTAGCCATACATAATAAATATGGAAATTAGCTCATACAATTTTAATGAATTCGGAAGTTGGGTTCTGGTAGAGGTTCACCTTTATTAGTTATTGGCCAATCAGAAGAGATATGCAAATTAAGCATTAATGTGCATATTTAGCAACGCGAGATTGCATGGGTAATACATGGATCCACTACCACACCAATACCAAGTCTCATCAAATTCGGCCATTGGGTTCTGGCAGAAGTTGACCCTTGTAGTTATTAGCCAATTGAACAAATATGCAAATGAGCTCATTAATATGAAAATTTAGGAACATCAGATTGCATGGAATAACACTTGTGTCCAGTTGTTGAATTCGGACATTGGGTTCTGATAGAGGTTCACCTTTTTTAGTTGAGCTTATTAATATGCACAAGGCCACCACTCCATTATTTTTATTCTCAATTTTGAGTCAAATCGCTCCAGACGTTTGGATGTTAGAAGCAAAATTGGTTCATAGGCTCATAATTTATTTTTACCAACATCTTTTTGTCTTTTTCACATTCATCTTTTTCCTTTCTTTCTTTCTGTTTTTCTTTTCCTCCTCTTTTTGCTCGACCGGCCCAAAGTGCCCCAATTCCAAGCGGCCCATGTGGAAAATTCCACAGCAGGTCTATGGTCAGTCCGCCTATGCCATTAGCTCTCCAGAGCTGACACCCTTGTAGGTAAATCTTCTTTTTCATTCTACCAGGGTAACCAGCTACCCTCCTCATCTGATTTCCTTAGAAACCCGATAGGGGTGACGGTTTAGCTGCCGACAACTCGGCCCTGGGACAGGTAGTACTGGTTACCAGGATACCAGTAGCAGGCTCTCAAAGGAAACCTGACCTGACAATGTACTGAACAATTTGTTAGCTGCAAAAATAATTCCCAAGCTCGCTTTCCAATAAAGCATTAGTAAGGCCATAATTTAACATAACTTATTTCTTTCCATACACATACATACAAACATCACTAAAATACAATATTGTATGAGACACATAATGATGAAATGGAAGAGTACTGGAAAATAAGCCCTGTTGAGTCCCAGACTACTGTTACTCTACTGGTAGAGTAGATAACGGAGCGACCAAGCTTTGAAAAGTGCTCTAGTTTTCGAGTTACCCCTCCTCTCGGTACAAGAAAACACAACCGCCTTTATTTGAAGGATAAATATATGAGATTTAAGAAAATGATGATTGTGGTTGAAATATTTGGTGGCAGGGATGATTTCTAGGCCGAAAAATGCATTTTCGGCTGCAAATTAAGCGAGTAATTAAGTAAAAATATTACAATCTTATTTTTATGGTATCTTTTTGTTATTGATATAGGTTTTATACATTGCATAAAGGGTTCAGGTAATACTCTTGTGATAAAAAGGATGTTTTTAGGGAAAAAAAGTGATTTGGGGGCTAAAATTCTAGACCCTTTATATATTGTATAAAACAGAAATCTATAATATAAATGTCAGAGATTGATAGTATTGCATCATGATTATAATTTGTTTTGCTAAGAAATTAATAAATCTTGATTTTCTTAAGTTTTTAGCTCAAAAACGTGATTTTTTTAACCAAAAAACACCCCTGCCACCAAAGTTTTTGACCACAACCATCATTTTTTAAGATTATTTATTACTATCTTTCGAATAGAAGTGGTTACGTTTTGTTGTACCGAGGGGAGGGGTTGTCGACAATTTCCCAGTCCAAACCGCTCCACTAAGAGGGCCCTTGTGGAAAGCAGTGCTTCCTTCACTGAACTTGGCTACCCTCTATAAATATGTCGAATAAATAAATAAATGGTACCTTTGCTGCTGTTACTGACACCGAATTATGATGCTTAGCAATAATTTTGAACTGTAAATCAAATCCAGGAAAATTCCACAAAAACATATTCAGATATGTTTAACGGTGTTAATAAAGTTGTCACAAAACATTTTTCTAGCCTACCATCCTATTGAAGTATTAATGGAGCCCAATTATAATGCACCACAGACTATTAAAAGGCACTGGTAAATATTGCTAAGACAAAATTTCCCAAGCCCACTTTCCTAATAAAGGCTATTAGTGAAGCCAAATTTACAATACACAACATACTTCTTTACATATTCCAATAAGCAGATTATAGAGACTGCTGGCTAAAACTTATCATCAGAACAAACTTCAAGTTGATGCTTTACCCTCAATAAAGGGACTGGTTATTATTTACACTGGGGGACAGAGGATTTAAACTTTTTTTCCAGCAAAAAAAAAACAAAAACAAAAATTGTGTTCCCCTTTGCTTCTCTTTAAAAATTTTGCGCTCCCCCAATTTTATGAAACTCCTCTATTTAAAAGTTCACGTTCTCCCTCTCCTTGTTGAAAATGTTTATATTCGCTCTCTTGCATTCAAATTTTTTGTCATATTCCCCCTCAACTGCTCCATCGCCCCCAGCATAAATGAAGACCCCTCAATTAATGAAGTTAGGAAAAGAACATGAAACAAATTGTATGTGGTACTTGAACCACTATACTCTGGCTCATAATTTCTTGGAAAGTTTAGAACGTACGCCCGCTTTCCCGCCAAAACGTTGCACCATCGTGTTACATGTAGACACATTACACGCAACAATCAACGCGCCCGTTTGTTATGTCCAAGAAATTATGGCCCAGAGTATAGTGTCGCCTGCTTTTGCGATCCACATTTCCTTCACACTCTGCACAAGTTGACCTCTAATGACCTTTGGCCTTGGCATGTGACCTTTAACCCTACCATGACATGCAAGACTCTATGGTGCACCTATGGCCTGAGCTGGTGGCAATTGGAGTTAAGACCATAAAAATGGGTCTAACTGAAGTAGACTAATGTAAGTCTCTCTCAGGATTTTTTTATGGCTATGGTTTGGAACAATGGATTACAAGACCCTGGTACCATCACTCCTCTTACTGTTGGGTACCCATGCTCGTTCATAGGAATTGCAAAATACCCCCTTTTCGCGTTTTTTGGTTTAAAAAAAACAGCCTTTTTTGTGCAAAATCATGAATTTTTAGGGCAAATATATACCCCCTTTTTTCACGAAATCATGAATGAATTTTAATTTACCACCCTTTTCAAACAAACACGAACTATGGTAAATACACATTAATACAGTCAACGAAACACAAATAACGAAATGAGCAAAATATATCAGTATAGGCCTCTGTTGTCAGCTGAAGATTTGATGATTGATACTTTGTTGATGGAATCCATTCCGAAAATCACAGACAAAAAATATAACTTTAATAATACGGGTTTTTCTGCGACGGTGCGACCACCCAACTAGTACTACCCATTTTCAAAATTTCCAAATGAAAAAAGTACCCTTTTTTATTTCGCGAAAAATAAAATTCGCAAAATTGATCAAGGAAAACACCCTTTTTTCGCAATCCTACGAACAAGCATGGGTACCCGACAGTAAGAGAAGTGACGGTACCGGGTACAAGACTAACCTGCCCACAGACGACAGGAGCACAGGTCTGATGCTGACATTGGCTGAATCCACTGATACAAACACACACTTGGCAGCCATCTTCCCACCTGTCATTCTCTTCATAATTGGATCCTTTGTAGGTACAATAGTTAGCTGGAAAAAAAACAAGTTGGAGATCGATTATTCTTGGTGTTTGGGAAAAGTGCGAGTCAGGGGCAGACTGAAAAAGAAAATTCTGTATTATTTATCAGTCAGAGAGGACAAATCCCTCTCGACCGACCGACCCTGATATTTTTTCTCTGTTACGCCAAACAAACATTTTTTTATGCCTTATCTTTAAAAATCTGAACATGGTGACAAAATCTAAAAGATGGTGTGAAAATGACCAAAATCACCCCCCCCCAAAATGGGCTTAAAATAAATGAGATTGTGTGGATTTGGGCAACCAAAAAAATCTGAATTCAAGATTTTTTGAGCAACAAAAATCGGAATTAAGATTTTAATCTGAAAATTAACATGTACAACAGCTATCACCCAAAGACAATTTAAGACAGTTGTCTAAAGGTCCGTTCATATGTCACTGCAGTGCAGTATGCCCTCATTTACTGCAATGCAGTGCAGCAAATACTGCATCCAGTGCATTGCAATGTAATACGATGCTGTGAAAAACAGTGCAACAAATTTCCTTGGCAATCAAAATTGCACCTCGTCTACATGCCATTGTGTGTCATCGTCTCTTTATTTTGACCGCTATATATATTTACTTTCTTCCTCTCTCCCTATATTCAATCTTTTTATTTCACAGGAATTGCCCTTGATGTTAATATGCCTGGTATTTGTGATGCAGTACTGCAACAAAGTTAACATTACTTTAACTGGTAATGCATCAAGAGTGCAGTGGGGTGCAGTACAGCTATTTTACTGCAATCTTTTGCAAGTTTACTGCAACCTGTGACCTGCAGTGACCTGCAGTAAATCATTAGGAGAGCAGTGGAAGGGACAAAACATTGCAGTGGAAGTATAGACGGACCTTAAGTAACTAGTTCATTCTGACACTAATAAGTAAAAAAAGTGCAATATAATATTGCGATATAATATTGCAATTTATCCATTAAAGACAGCCTGTCACCCAAAGACAGTTGTCTAAGAATCTGGTTCATTCTGACACTAATAAGCAAAAAAAAGAAAAAAGAAAAACAAAGACAGCCATCACACCCAAAGACAGTTTTTAAACTGTCAGAATGAACCAGTTAATTATAAGACAACTGTCTTAAAAGACAATTGTCTAATTAACTGCAATCCTCGCAAAAACTACTTGGAACACCCTGCGCTTTCTTAATGCAATCAAGCGTGAGTTTGCTGTGAGTGAATATAATCATTCTCCAAACTTTAAGGGAAAGCAGGAGCTGGGAGCATTGTTTTACCCTTCCCCTCTTCACATCAAACAATGTTGAGATGAAACGTTGGCCTCTGAACAACATTGTACAGGGGAGCAGGGACATTTATTTACACCTGAATCCACTTTAAGTGTTGCAAGACTTTTGGCGAGGATTGTGGTTCATTCTGACACTAATATTTTAAAAAAAGCTTACCCTCCCCATACTCCAAAGGCACTTTAATTTTCTTATATATGGTAGGATATAAATTCTATGGTATCAAAAAGTGGGTAAGGTCCCCATTAAGGCCAATAAAAGGCAATTTGTGTGTGTGTGTGTGTGTGAAAAGTTGAATGTTACATGTAGAAAATAAACATGCGATGTGCAATATAGCCAAACAATCTCATATATGGGCGGTTATATATTTTTGATGGTGTAGTTTACAATTACATATACCGAAAAAGAGCATAAAAAGTACAACATGGCAGTAAACTGTATGCTTATTCACTTAACTGCCAATAAACCATTAGTTTTATGTACAACACAGCTATAAATTTAGCAATCAATATTTATCTAAAGCAACATGCAGACGAGCAGAATTATGTGATAAATTGATCCTGGAGAAGGCACTACAACTGATAGATCGTATCGTAAGGTGTATCCTATCGCTCACATATAAATGACATAGACATATATGATATAAATAAATACACAAATTAGAAATTATACAATAATAAGAAATATTCTAGGACTACTATTATTAACTATAAGATGACATTATACTAAGGATAACCGTGGGAGAGCGTGGCCTATCGGTTAGGGTGCTTGCCTGTGGCATAAATTTACCAAAAATTCCCGGGTTCGAATCCCGGTGGGGTCACTTGCTAGTATTTATTCAGGTACTATCAGTTTTGGATTTGATCTGTATACCAGCTATTGATTAAATACAGAATACCGCTCTCCTCCGTGGTTCACTTGGAATTGGGCAAATGGATCATGAAAGCATCCCTTCCTTCGGAGGGGGACGTTAAGCCGTCGGTCACAATTGTACACGTACCTCGCAGTCAGTGTCAAATAAGAGTAGGGCGAAACCCCTGAATGTTCCAATCCGCCCCAGCCCAACCTAAAAAAAAGCGGGTCATGTCAGGAGTGTCCGTATCTTGGATATGCGCGGCCGCAGATCAGCATACTCAGTTGAATAAATCCTGACACCACCACAAGCCATTACCAATGACTTGTGATACACTAAGAAGAACTAAGGATAACCCTTAAGCCTGAAAAAAACTTGTTTCCAAAGCAGTCCCTATAAACAGCCAAAACGGATGTAATAATATATTATGTACAACAATAAATTGCAAAAAATAAAAATTATCACATAAAAATAAAATGTAAACTGAGTGAGTGTATTGCGCAAGGCAACTGCACTATCATTGCACTATACTATAAAGGGGAAAAATGCTAATCGGGCCTGCTGTAGTAGTATTAGTAGTATTACCACTACTAAATCTTAAGTTTAAATCCGGGTGGCCGTATTCACCTAACACTAATAGCAATACTGCCACCATATGAGGATTAGTGGCGCACAAAATAATAGACCAGATGCCCATTCTGACGTCAATCCAGTTTTTGGTGGTGGGCCTAGTTTTTAGGCCACCACACCCACCACACAAGGCAACATTGGTGTAAAGGTAATCAACTCAGTGTAATGATTTGCCACTATTAGCTCTCCAGATCCGACGCCCTTAAGGTAGATTTTCTTTTAGTTCTAGCAGGGTAACCAGCTGCCCTCCTCATCATTCAGGGACCCGATGGGGTGCATGCAAAATAATGATAAAAAGTAAATTGATAATCATCTTGTCTCCATAGAAAACAACCAACTGCCCCACCCACCCACCTACATTAGTGCTAAGGGATTACACATTAAGTTCATAGGCTGGTATTCTGAAAGGGAGTCTAACTTTAAACTTGGTTTTAAACCAAGGTTAGTCCTACATGAGTGTCCTTTTTTCTTCCAACATTCAAAATGTGCTGTAATGGGTGAGAAAATTTCTCATGGATGGGCCGCAATGGCCCATCCATGAGGAATTTTTTCACCTGTTACATTTAAAGGGATTAGCAGCAATTTGCTAATCCGAAACATCGAAAAAATCATCAAAATTCATATTTTTATATTTTTGTTACTGGCATGGATATGCAAACATAACCTACAAGTGGTTGGCTTGAAATCCGTGTATTAAAGACAAGGCAGTACTTTTTATCTGATTCTGTAATTTCTATACGTGCATATCAAAATTCCAACTTGAGATCAAAAAAGCCTTTCCCGGTGAATATCACAGATTTTCAGCGTGATATTGTGCACCAAAATCAATACAGTTTGACCTCAAACACAAACATTATTGATCTTTGTTTATTCTGTACTGGTGTAAACCACAATCAGCTGTTTAGTGCAGATTTTGAGACGCCGTCGTTGTATGTCTATTTTGCGGGAGACGGTATGGCAAATACTTCATTTTTTTCACTATTTGTGTTGTTTTTTCCAGGTTTTTTCTACATTAAAGCAGTTATATGGAATTGTACACACTTATCCTTGATTTTTATGTTAAAATCATGCATTTCCACATTTTTCGATTCTCTTGCATTATCGCTGCTAATCCCTTTAACTTTCACAGTATTTTGAAAGGAAAAAAAGGTCCACTCATGTAGGACTAACCCTTGTTTAAACCGGGTCTAAAGTTAGACTCCCCTTCAGAATACCAGCCATAAGGTTTATATTTTTTCCCTTCCCAATCCGCATGGGATTTAGGTATTTCCTCAAAAAAAAAAAAATTGAAAAACCTGCCAAAATCATTTTTTGTATAGTGAGAAAGTGTTTGGATAAGTTTTACAATTTGTGCATTTAAAACTACCAAAATGCAAAATCACATTTTTAATAAGTTATTGAGAATTATTTGGAAAACAGTATTAAAAATTTGTGCAAATACAATAAAAACATTTACTTCAGTAGACAGTTTGACTCTTCTACTAGTATAGCTATGTGTTCAGAGCTGTGACTCCTGAATATAGGCGACCACTGGGAATGTTATGTCCAGTTCAATTGGGGTAAAAAAAAAGTCCATTGGGCTACAAAGGTCAAATGTGGTCACGGAAGGTCATCAACATGTAGGACACTACCCAAGGAGAATTGTATCCAAGTGTCATAAAAATCGATTGACATATGTGGATACACAATTATAATTTGATTATTCTGACCATTTTGAGCCATGATCTCTAATGACCTCTAGATGACCTTTGACCCCACTTGTGAGAGGAGTAACTGTGGGGTACTACCCAAGGACCATTACATGCAAGTGGCATGAAAATGTGTGCATGTATGTGGAAACAGCAGGAAATTATGTTTAGGGGTAACATTTGGGTCAACATTTTACCACACACACACACACACACATAGTACACACACACACACATAGTACACACACACACACATAGTACACACACACACACACACAAACACACACACACACACACCACACACACAAAAACGTCTGCTGTGTGTGTGTTCGATAGGGGATATAGTCCAAACTCTACTGATCGGGGACACAAAAATGTCCTCCGATCAGAAGGTTTCAGGATTGTTTGTGCATTAGGATTCCTTTGGGGAACTAACGCTAGGGACCGATTTTCTGGCGTTCTGTCCCATTGAAAAATCGCCGATTTTTGCATTAAATCTTTGATAACAAAATAAATATCTGACCGACAATTTAGATCCCCTAGAGAAAAGTATTTCAAAGTGTGCTCTTTCTATTAAACGTTTCTAATTTTGCAAATTCAGTCCAGGGGACTCGCGTTTCTACGTACAAAACCGGTAATAATGTGTTGGATGTAGTGCTTTTCCACTGAAAAATGACAGTTTTTTTGCATAAAAATATCCAAAAAGTAAATATGTTTCGGTACAAGTTAGATCCCCTACAGGGAAGTATTTATAGGTGTGTCTTCTATTAAACATTTAAGAAATGTGTTCATTGGTCCCAGCGACTCGAGGTTTTAATGGGAAAATATTTAAATTTCGCCTTTGTCTACAATACTCAAAAGCCGCCTAAATCACTGTACTTTAATACCCTGTTGTAGATTGTTGAAAAAATAAAGATGTGGATACAAGGGGTCCAAACGATGAATTATTTGTTGAAAGAAGGAATCATAATGCCTCCCTTGCCCCACCAATCAATGTTCTAATACCTCCCTGCCCCACCAATCAAGTGGGTGGTCTTAAGCAGTGCAGAATGAAATGTTTCAACTTGATAGGGGGGAGAGGGGGTCAGTTATCAACGAATCTAAAGTGTTCAATAAATTTGGCCGAGATATTTTTGAGCTTCGGAAAAAAAACGATTACATTTTCATTTCAGGGGTTGAGTTTTACACGAGAGCTATAGATTTATTTAAATTCACCAGATTTACCTGACAATTTCTATACTTTCGAAAAATTAAACTTTGTTTTCAATTTAAATGCGTGAACATAAGGGAATGGTCGCTTTATATTGGATGTATATATAAAAATGGAATTCCTATGCTATTATAGAACTAAACATTGCCAATGTGAATAAAATTATCTAAACTGGTTTAAATTCACGTTTCCCGTTTTATTTGTTGCTTAAACCAGGAAGTAATAACATGAAGTTGTGTTAACTTGGTTTGTAATGGACTGTCACATTAAAATGTAAATAATTTTGAACACGACCAAACATATCTAGGTTCATTGGATAGTAACAAGTGTAATGGGCTTAAAATTGAAAGGATTGAATATTATTCTTATTTGCATTAATATGTTTTATAAAATATATGACCTATCAAACGTAAAATAGCACACACACACACCACACACCCAAACACAAACAAGCGCATGCGCGCGAGCACGCGATGCCGTCATATTCATTACACACACACACACCTAAACAAAACGCACACACGTGTATTATATAGAATCATTCACTTTCACGTTAAATAATAAATAGGAGGAATTACTTTGTTGTTGACATGAAGAGTTCTGAAAGTTTATTGCCAAAAGGTATCCACATGACATGATGTAGAAATTAAGATGGATTATGATATTGGAGAGGTATCATATAAAAACATGTAGTAATGATAATAGAAAACAAAAAGACTAGGTGGTGTGTAGTGTGCAGTTGTTTTTTTTTTGTTGTTTGTATGTACAACGCCCGTCAGAGGAAGGCAAGCGGAAGCACTTGGTTACCTAGCGTGATGAGTGACAAGGTAACCGACCCGGGAATGATCCCCTACTCTTTCGATAAGGTCTGCAACTTTGGTTTAGTATGCTAGGATTGACTCCACTGGACACGGGACCAACAGCTTACCTGACTCTCGAACCATGAGGAGAGGGCGGGCACACTGCATATAACTTCACATTCTACGCAATTGGGTGGGAGTGAGGGAAGGAAATTCCAATTCAACTACCATAAATGCTGCGTGATTATCAATTGACCTTATAGGAACTATTCGAGTATGACCAAGAAACCGACTCTTGCAGGCTCGAACCAGGGCCGCTCAATCAATCTTCTACTCTGCCGACGGTTCAGAGCCTTAGACCGCTCGGCACCTCGCCCAGTTGCAGTGCGTAGCAAAACAAATTTGTTGAATGGGACCGAACCACAACTTCTCCAAGTAGTATACCGCGCTCACAATTGCGCCATAAACAACCTAATTTGTTGGCAAGTTTTTAAAAACAAGGTGTTATTCACCGACCTTTTAAAAATGCATAATTGCCGCCTAACTCATCTTGCGTGTTGCAGAAGTGATTGTTAATGTTTGATCCGTGACAATGTGACTTTAATAGGACCTCGTTTAAAATACTCTGCGGTGGAGAAATTTAGATGTCATATGCAGACCTTTTGGCTCTTATGGAATGGGAGGGCATTGACGTATTCACCTCACGGTACCCAAACGTAATTCAATGGCATTTCACGATATCCCAGCGATTTTAAAATAATGGTACCCTTAGGCTTTCTCTTTGAGTACGTGGTTTGATCGTTCGGTCTTGGCTGAAAACAACATCCTCATTTTCTTTCGAGAGACATAGGGTTTACCATTATAAGGTACATTATTCTAAATTTCTAGCAAAATTAGAGCAACATAAAAATTTAAAAAGTACATGGAGGTTGAATAGTTTACTATGTTTTATAAGAATCAATTTCACCAGCAGAGTTGCCTTTTTATCTCAACTGGGAAAGCCGTTAACGTGTTCAGGATTGGTGTAGTTACCATCAAAGGGTCGGAATCTCGGTGAGGTACATTTTTTTTTTCGGTCGGGGTGTTTTGATTTTTTTAAATTTTTTACTATGAATAATTTTTTATGGTTTAATAACTTTCTCACTGCTCTAATTTGTGCCTATGATCATATATTAATGTTATTTTAATACTTTACACGACCTTAATTGTTAACGTATCTTTCTTAAAACAATGTTAGCGATCAATAGTTTTTATCCCACGGTCATTATGGATTGAACAGATTTCTTAAATCACAACGACCAAGTTCATTAAAAGTGTCCGACCCTATTCGTACTCAGTTGTTAGTATGTTTTTTCAATACTTTAAACGGTTTTTCCCACTAAGGTAACTGCTATCATAATATAGATCCCCAAAATGGTGCCACTCCATTTGGAGTGCCTGTTCCTAAATGGACAGGTAAAATATTTGGTTTAATTTGAGAGCATGGGTGACATTATGCTTAGCAAGATATCATCCCAAATTTGGTAGTTATAGCACTTATAGTGAAAAAGTTATGATCAAAATCTGTAATTGTTTGAACTAGAAAAGGGTCCAAAAAAAACCATGAAAAGGATTGTATGTGTTTTGAATGTTTCACGATTCAGGGGGTTATAGGCCAAAAAACAAACACAATTTGTGGTTTTCTATGCCCACCACCAAAATGTTGTTCAGGCCATTTTTAGCATTTTTAGTACATAGGGCGCCCCTTGTTAAGGTCCTACGATAGGGACGTCCCGGTCATCAAATACCCCGATCGGAGGTTTTAGGGGCTATAAAATGTTCCCCCGATCTGATGTGTTTAACAAGTTTCACACACCACACAAGCCCATATACACAGACACACACACCAAAGGCAGATGCACCCAAAAGATCCATTCATTAGGACCTAACCCTGGTTAAATTGATCTAAAGTAGTCCTCCCTTTGAGAATAAACCATCCTTTTTGGCTTTTGGTCTTTTTTAGTTCTTTGCAGTGTTTACAAACTGAATGGTTCCCCTTTCCCCTCCCCATACTTGCAAAATTATGCGTACGCAGTCCGCACCAGTTTTATTGCACATCACTCTCTAACGATCGTAAATATTTATTAGCTTTTGATGTTGGACAATTTAAACTGCACAACAAAGGTGCAGAATATAAAAGTTCTTCCGCATTCATGATGTGGAAACAAACAACACATTCCTCAGAACAATTTTAGCAATTTTGCTACCCATTTTATAAACTTGCACTGGAATGAATTTTTCTTATGCATGCCTGATGTGGAAAATCAATGAAATTTTCTAAGTTTGTTGCTACCAAAACATGGGGCCTCTAAGCACAATACTACGTTTAAAGCTGACTCATAGATTTCCCGAGAAGCGCCCTCATTTTCAATAACTTGTGTTTTTTTGCATAATACATAATGCTTGTCCATATACTAACACTGGTTAAATTAGCTAGCTTCAAAATTCCTTCATATAGAAAATCACAACTTTGTTTTTTAAATTTCCAGATCTGGAAATTTATTTATACACATATCCTATGGAAATGTATACTACCATAAATGTTTACTGCATGAAATGAACTTTCGATGCATCTCAAACTTGGAATTGGGCATTTTAGTGACTATCTTTAGTTCAGTTGCTATTTCAATAAATACACAAAAAATATTCAAAAAATCTCCGAGTGGGCCTTTTAAGTGTGTGATTGAATCAGAGAGAACCATATGAACAAACTGAAACCACCATTGCCAATGCCTTCCTATAGAGGGCAAGGTCATTCATTAAATTTACTCAGCTATGAAATCTTTCTTTTCTCCATACAATGGTTGGCATTGCCCCAACTCTGTTGATTTCTATTTACAGTCACTCACAGAGATCAAATTTGTTTTGTTATTTTTTTGTCAAAGATTTCAAAATTATACACTTTAATGATGATTATTCAGAATCGGCATGAAATTCAAATGCATTCAAAAGTGTTCAAGCATGTCTAAACTTAGGTCAGTGTTTTTAAATAGCTTTAAGTCAGGTTAGGTAACCTTTGAGGGCCTGCTACTGGTATCCTGGTAACCAGTACTACCTGTCCCGGGGCCGAGTTGTCGGTGGCTAAACCGTCACCCTCATTGGGTTCTAAGGAAATCTGATGAGGAGGGTAGCTGGTTACCCTGGTAGAATGAAAACGAAGATCTACCTACAAGGGTGTCAGCTCTGGAGAGTAGCCATCCAGCACATGCTGCCCTGCATGGTGGGCATGGTTGCCCAAAGGAAAACTGTGGATTGGCGTCAGGAAGGGCATCTGGTCAATTATATTTTACTCCAATAAATCCTATTCTTAATACATGAAAACCCTGACTTTAGCGCTCATTTTAGCCCACAAAGCATTAGTTAAATTTAAAAAGTTAAATCCTTCCTGCGCTGAATGGCGGTGCCTATCTCCGTTTCCATAACCCGAGGCCACGCGTCTGCCAACGCAGTGAAAGCTACAGTAGGGGGTTAGTCTTCTGGTAGCTCCGCATGTTAACTCCCCTACTTCATTCTCTAAATGCCGAGCGCCTGACAAGAAGGCAGTAGGTACCATTTTTATAGTCTTTGGTATAACCCGACCCGACCTCCCGACTGTGAGGCGAACGCTCTAACCATAAGCCAACACGTCGTTAATTAGTACTTATGGAATTTTAGCATGATTATGAAATGTCTTGTGGTTCTTAAACTTTTGGAACACTTTTTATCCCTAAGTACTGACATGTGTTTAGTACAGTATAGGCACATTGCTATGCATCATGGGATTGATTCAAAACACCCTCTGCAATTCAATCAAATGATTTTCATTTTTCTAAGAGGAGGAGGTATTAGTATTTAAGGACACATCCACACTATCGTGTCATTTTAGTGTCACAGAGATACTTTATTTTCAATTCACTTTATTATCATATACATGTTATAGATGGCTGACTATGGGCTGGAAACCAAGCGCACATGAAATCGCAGGCCCGACCGAGGATCGAACCCGGGACCACAGTGGTGCAAAGCGATGGAAGACCCACTGGGCTAATACCCCCTCATTTTTTTAAAACTGGTAGAGATGGGTCAAAAGATCCACACACCCACATCTTTTATCAACCACTGGTTGTGAGTAACTTTTGAAACTTACCCAAACATATAGGACAGCATTCCCCTGGTTGCGTTAACTGGTCTCGCAATGGACAGTTTAGTGTTGGGCACATCATGTCCTGACACGACACTTCACCTGCCTGTGTAGGGATTATGACATAAAAAAAATAACACAATACTTCAGATTGAGTATATGCTCCATGTGGTAATAGGCTATTTTAGAGGCAAGCAGCAGTGGTTTTCAAGCAAAATAAAACGTGTACTTTGCTGTCCTTGACTGATTGACCTATCGGATTGTCTGTAATAAAGGGCCTGGGCATTAAGTTTTAAAAAAGGGGGTGTTTATTATATAGGTCAATCTTAAACAGTTGTGAAAATGTAAGCAATTTCATTGGCTGATGCCTGGGGTCAATTCGACAACTGAACCCAGGTAGTATGTGCTGCGTACTGATGTTACCTAGAGGTTGAAGCGCTCACGTCATAAAACCGCGTTTTGCTACATTTACGCGTGCCTGCCAATGTTGCGTCTCCTTGCATATCTTTGTTGTGTTCAAACAACGTATGTTCATTTTTGTCACTGGGGGGATGGTGGCAGAGTCTTTCTTGTTGTATTAAGGCCATAAAGTATCCGAAAATTTGGGTTAAAGATGATCTAAAATGATAAAGCTGTTTAAGAAAATATAATAAAGGTATTAATTTGGGAACCCCGTAACTCTCTCTCTTTACGACGAATTGAAAACCTTGTGACAAACCAAAAAGGCACAACCATTAATTTTTTTGTTGGGCATGAACTTACGCGGACCTCACGGCCTCATTTCTTCCACTTTAAAAAATGGTATCGCCTTGGTTTCAATTGTCATAGAGAGATTACCGGTTTCCAAAATCATACCTTTAAAATAATTTTTTTCAGAGTAATATTTCATTGCAAACAATAGCCTGGACCTCTCGTAATACCTGTGCTCCCCGCACAAAAAGGAACTGACGTTTAAACAAGCACCACAACATCAACAATAGCTGCTTTTGGGGACATTTTTTGTCTCAGGAAGGTGTGAATTTTAGAGTTCCAAGACCTGGAAATTTCACAAAATTTCAGTTCTTTTAAGGCCTCTACTTTGAGAGCAGAAATTGTAGAACATGTCATATAGAAGTCCCATTGATGCAAATGAATGGGTATTGCATTGATTCCATCAAGCGCTACTACTGCACAACCGCCATACAGCTCATGAGCGTAATCATGTAATACTCATTGCTCCATGGGACTTCTACATGAAACATCTCTACCCCAGAAATCAGTTCTCAAGCCCCAAGTTTTGGGAAGCCGGGCTAACACAATCAAGCGAGTGTTTGGTCAATGTACATGTACGTTCTGAACTTAAAGGCCTACCTGGCATGTACAAGTGACACAAGATTCATGCTGGGCTCAAGTGTTCCTTCAGCTATGATTTCATTGTCAAAGATACAGTCTCTGTCAAGAATTTGAGGGCAAAGCAGACCTGGTAGTGCACTGCTGGGCCTGGGCAATCCTTTCCAGACATCTTGACGTCACACACACTCTAATCTGCCGTTCTGAGAGTAACAATACAAATTACAATACTGTTACAGGGAAAAAACACAGCGTGTGTGTCAATTAAACATGTAGTAGTCATTCAAGAAATAATAAACATACTAGCACTTGTTTTGCAAAAAATGCAATACAACAATCATCCACTACACAATAGGTCCTTTATTCGAGTTCATTTGGACACCATAGTCCAATATCAGCTTATCAATAAAATAACTTGACTTTTCAGGTTAGGTCACTTTATATATCTGTATCTAATGAAAGGCATTCACATACCAATCTCTGGTGGCGCACCATATTTTGTTTGATGGGAGAATGACACTGGTACCATGAAGGTATGTCTAGAGTCAAATCGTCATGTGGTGCAACAAAGTCGTAAACTGACATTTTGAGGCAAAATTGAGTTCTTGCTTGATTTTGTAAATAGAGGTAAAAACAAAAACTTTAAGCCATGGTGACAGTCACAAAAAATCAAACTAGAAACATTTTAAGAAAGAAACGAAAACATTAAAAAACAATTAGAAAACAAAAGAGATTTGGACACAAAACAGCGTTTCTGCACAAATGGACAAATATGCAATACGAACTTGTTGCACTCAAACATGGAACTAGGAATTATACCCTTGGGTCAAAGTTACATTGTAGGCAAGTGGTTATGATTCATAGGCTGTATATTATCAATTCTATTCTAACTTACCAGACACAGCATGTTGTACACTGATCTAATGCGAATTGCTGTACCATGCTGGAATATGATGCCATCCACTTTCGCATTTCGGGGTTGGTCAAGCCTTGACCGGCCTATTAACAAAACAAAAGGGACCATAATGTTTAGCACATATCACAAAGGAAATCATTATGAAGATAGAGTAAAAGCTATATTATGCCGTCCGTGCATCACCCAAATTTCTGATACCTCCTGCTGTGTGCACCCTTGGTGGTGCTGCACTGATCATGAAATATATGAACCCAGGTTTTTAAAAATAAACAAACGATACCTACATATAATAGATTTCCACATCAGATTGATTCATTTGTCGACCACTTCCCATTACTGTCTTATCTGACAAAAATGCCATTTTCGAGAAAATCGCCAGGGAATTCTACCCGGAGATTTCATGTTGACTTGGAATTAAACATTACAATATACTTTTTATTGTGCCATATATGAAGGAAAACATCTGAGTTTAAGTTGTAACCTTGCTGAGTGGTGAAAAGGCAATTGTATTCTGATATAAAGCTACAAAGTCATAGGTCAGTATGTTAAAAGCAAAAAAGTCGTATTTTCACATATTACAACCTATTTCACCGTTTAATTTTAATGAGTTTTCAGATAGATCTTATGTGATGAACCTGGTCATGTTCATGCACGAGGGAGAAGAAGAAAGAAAAACGCACATAGATCGGTATTGTGAAAAGCATAAAATAAACGTGTGTTTTACGAAGCAAGTGTTAATTATACGCCTATGATTGAATTATGTGTAAAATGAAACATACGACAGTATGTTAAATCGCGATATGCAGTTTTGAGCTTATTGATCAAAATTCTTAAATTAGAGCTCACTAATTAGGTCACTTTTCAAGATTGTAACTTTGTGTATGTATAGACCATAACATTATAAGTACATGATGCCAAATATCTCAAACAAGTAAAATGTCAGATTAAAACTGTATGGATGTGGGTGACGATTTGGTATGAACAAAATTGGGGGCATAAAATGAACAGCATGAATCTAATGTTTTTCAATCATAGTGGAATGGATAAATAATGGGTTAGAGAGTATTAACTGACGCTTGGACAATATGGACAGCCTGAGCTGTCTGATACTACAATTATTCTGGTCTACATAGAGGTTGTGGACACATAGAATTGGGAAGCACTGTAGTTGTCCTTTCCCACACACACATTACATACACCTGGTGGTTTCATATGGTTGATTTACCTGAGGCCATCTTGGCCTAGATCGTTCCTCCTAGCTCACAACCTGTGATTGATTTGATTATAGATGGTTAGTTATGTTATGGAGGTGAAAGACGTGAATATGAGGCAATGATCACAATACAGTGAGCCCATGGTCCCATAACAAGTGAGCCCATGTGTCCACCATACAGTGAGGCCCCATCTGTGTAACTGATACAGTGAGCAGGTTCACATTACAGTGAGACCAGTGTCACTATACAGGAGCCATAGTGTCACATACAGTGAAGCACAGGTGTCACCCTACAGTGAAACCCATGGGTCACCATACGGGAGTGCATGTCACATACGGCTGAGCCACACATGTATCAACTATTACAGTGAGTCCATGGTCACCATACGTGAACCCATGTCACACATACAGTGAGACCCTGTGTCACAATACAGTGAGCCATGTCACCATACAAACCATAAGTGTCTACTATACAGCCCTACAGTGGGCCCATACAGCTTAACAATTGGTCCTGTTTTAGTACCCTCAAAATTTGATAATACGATTATTTCCAATTTTTTGACAAAAGATTTCTCATGGGAAAAGTAATTTGCTAATATACAAGAGAGAAGGGGATTCCCATAGAGTGTTTATGCAGGCTGCACATGTTGAATTGACAATAGGGGAATGGGGAATTCCCCAAGATCGTGTAAACTTAGTAACCGAGTCATCTGTTAGCTTTAAGTAGATCAAAATACATTGCAAGATCTGGGAATTCCCCCATAGGTTTTATATATATGAAGGGATGTAATTTAGATTGTGAAATCTGATTTGATGGTGCAAGGTCATGTTATGCCCTATTGAATGATTGTAATGATCTATGTTAGAAAGGGGAATCTATTGGATGAGTAGTTAAAGACTATCAATGGAAGTACTCTTGCCGCATCAACAGTGAGCTGAGAAGGTAGCTAGTTTTATCTCCAATAATGGTAGATTTATGCTCCACACACAGTGCCAGGATTTATATATGTCAATTCATGTGAGGCTAGCGTGCTTGTAATTATTCTACTGGATCTATGAAGCCGAAAGTGCTGGAATCAAAAATAGGATTCCAAATTGTGGACAGATAAGAATCGTGGTGATTAGCTTGGACTGATATAATGTGGATTTATTATCGTGAGGGACTAATTAACCTGTCGTCTTGAACTGATGGGACAAGAACGAGATTACCTCAGGATGAGAAGATTCCCTGGGAATCTAATACCTGAGGAATTTGTCTGAACTTGTGCGCCTTGTTCATTTTAGGGTCTTCGCTGTGAGGACATATATCGTTGAACTGCCAACGCTTCTTGTGGGGATTAATGGACATTCTTGTTTACAATTAAGTATTACAGTATCTTAATATGAGTGTGCTTTATGGAAAGTTGTTTGGGACCATACCAAATTCTTGAACAATGACAAATCATTAAAATCTGTTTAATATATTAAAATTCAGATCATTTGTGCACAAGGCGCTTTAGAAGTGTTTGAAAGGTTATTTTTGACCTTAGACGCCTACGAGACGTCATTAAACAGTCCAATAGAGTGAGCACAAATGCGTCCACCATACAGTGAGCCCATGTGTCACCATCCGTCAGCCCATGTGTCACCATACAGTGAGCCCATGTGTCACCATAGGGGGCCCATGTGGCACATACAGTGGAGCCCATGTGTCACCACAATACAGTGAGCCATGTGTCCCCATACGTGAGCCCATGTGTCACCCCATACAGTGAGCCCAATTGTCACATACAGTGACACATGCATCACCAACAGTGAGCCCAGTGTCACCATACAGTGATGCCCATGGTCACCATACAGTTATCCCATGTTTTTCAGACATTGAGCCCCTGTGTCACATAGTTCAGCCCATGGGTCAACCATACAGTGAGCCCATGTGTCACCATGTACAGTGAGACCATGTTGTCACCATCAAGTGAAGCATGTGTCCACCACACAGTGAGCCCATTGTCACCATACATTGAGCCCATGCCACCATACAGTGATCCCATGTTCACCCATACAGTGATCCCAGTGTTCATCATACAGTGAGCCCATGTGTCACTATTTTCAAAAACACCATTATGTTTTATACATCATCACTGAAGCCTGATTTCCTTGCAATGTGACTGAAACATATGCATTTCCCTTTGAGAAGTGGAATGCCCCAAAAATTACCATAATACCACCCCTAAAAAAAAAGATAATGGTCTGACAAGTGACCCCAGGTCAAACCCTGGCGACCTTAGCTCTTCCGCGATTCCGTTTTGGCTCAAGCCACACGGACGCGCATACATATTCATGCTGTGGGCGGGGCCTGGAATGGGAAGTCAACATTGGACAGGAAATAAGGCGTCAGTTAGATGATTATAAAACATAATGTGTTTTGAATAAATCATTACACTGAAAACTGATTCCTTTACACAATGTTTGACTGAAACATATGCATTAACCCCCGTTGAATGAATATTTTCAATCAACACCAGAGTGAATCACTCAGACGGAGGTGGAGCATGATATTCAGAGCAGGAAACAAATGAGGCAGCCAAAGGCAGACCTACAATAAACATAAAGAAACAGATGTTAAAGGCTCCTAATGCATTAACATAAAAATGGGGACCTAAACGCTCACATGAAACGGATATCCGGGGCGAGAGTCACCGTCGGCACCAGATTAGGAGATTATGGATAGTGAAGTTGAGTTTTGTGTTGTTTGCCAGGAGCGCCCTCCTCGGCAACGTTCTTCTTGAGGAGTTTGTTACGTTCGGTAGTACACTGACGAAAACGTTGTGGAGCCCTCCACGAATAGCCTCGCAGATCCGGCAATAATGTTTCCGCGGTGGTAGGCCCATGACAACGAGATGTTACGACGAATGGGCTCAGCTTGTGGAAAGATAGCTTCCTTCAACAGCGTGGAATCATTAAGTTACAGCAGCTAATCCATCTAGCAATGTCGCTGGGACGCGGACCCATGGGGGGGAAGCGTGTGTAAGAAACAACGAGTCGTTCCAGCCCCTGAGCGGACTAGTTTTCCGTTTAGTACTCAAGGGCCCGATCGGGACACCACAGGCGATCTCCCCGCACCAAGATGGATGCAAATTAGGTTGGGGGGTGGGTGGTAAGGATAATTGTAGAGGGTCGGAATGAGGAGAATCGTTCTTTGCCAGAAGTCCTGCCTTAAGAACAATGGACCCTGTCCCGAGAAGGGGGGGAGAGGGAATTCAGAGGCCGACATAGAGATATTTCTGATCTCAGAGCATCGGTTCCCCAGAGGCTTCATGAGGGGAGAGCGACCAGAAAGACCGTCTTGATGGTGACATGTTTTAGTGATGCGTCAGCCACGGTGGAAACGGGGGCTCACAAAAAGTCAAGGGACAGTGTAGGTCCCAGGGGACCGTCTCTGCCGGAGGTCGTGTGTTAAACATCCACTCTAGGAGGAGGACGGATCGAGCCATCGTAATTAATGGTAGGATCCGTAGTCGAAACCCCTATGGATCGCGAAGATAGCGGACTTGTAATTCTAACGTCGAGGTTTCAAGTCCGCTATCAAATCGATCAGTGAGAAAGGCAGCGAGCTTAGGCTACGATGCCCGGTCGGAGACCCCTCTCGTCGCTCACAACAGCGAGAAGTTAGGGTCCAAGACGATTAGGTAAGGTCCAGGGATGCGAATTCTTTCTTCCCGCTGATATGAGGGGCAAGCCCCTCTGCGAAAAAAAGCCAGAATCTCTGCATCGTTGCTGGATAATGGCCACGCAGTCAACCGCACAGTGGTCCCAGCGACAGACTGGCCCGCTCCCTCCGTCGGAAGGGGACACTAGGTCCGGACGGCCGGTAGAAGCAGCGGCAAGAGCCGCCAAGGCGATCCACCACGGACGAAACCAAAGGTTGTTTCGAGCCAGAAGGGATGCGTATGAGGATGAAACGGCAGCTTACCGCCCGATTTCGAAAAAACCAATGATGATTGTAGAATCGGAGAATCGGCGGGAAGGCATAGGCCGAGATCCCAGTCCAGTCTATCGCCAGTGCGTCGACTGCGTACGCACCGGGTCGTGAGTACGGGTGTGCAGTAGTCAGAGGGACAGCTGGTGACTAAGGTTCGAGGCGAACAGGTCGATTGAGGCAACACTAAATCCCTCTCGAAGATCGACCGCCAGACCCTATCGGTTTAGTATCCATTCCGAGGCCACGTGACAGATCGTCGGCAAGAAAGTTGACGGGCCCCGGAATGTGTACTGCGGAAATCGTGAGGGCCCGGTGGTTTCCCCCGACACCACGATATGGTCGCATGGCGTCGGCACAGGGGACCGGACCGAGTCCCGCATGATTGTTGATGTAGAGGAGGCACACCACGGGGAGTGTTGGAGTTGTCCGACTGTAATAGGACACGGGTTGTTCACATCGGCTCGAATGAGCTAGGGTACGTTCCACTGCCAACAATCGAGGCGATTGACCATGGGCACTGAGCCTGGTAGGGACCACCGGTCCGAGCGCAAAAGGTCTAGGGGTGGAAAAAACCCACCCACCCGATTCGACGGTCGTCGTGTGACAATATCGCGGGAGGGCGGCGGGGAAAGAGATCCCCTGAGTCAGGTGGGGCGGTGAGACCACCATGCAAGGTTGTTCGCGGATCCCTGCATTGATAGGTATCAGACGGGAATAGGTGCTTGATCGGCCTGTAGCGCCGCCCGAGGTGCATTTGAAGAGCCTCTAGGAAGCGGGCGTAAGGGACAGGTGACGAGGATGGCAGCAAGCTAGAGGCGAGCCCAGTCTAGAGCGGGGGGGGCCTGCGCTACGCAGCGCCATGGATGTCGCAACGTTTGAACCACAGACATTCAACAGCCGGCCGTCACGGTTCCGCAATGCACGGAAGCAGTTGCAGCCGAGCACACAGAGACCTCAGGTCCTGGGAGGGGGGTAGGCTCGACTTGTCGAAGTTAACAATGAAGCACCAACCTCTGCACGACCTGAACGGTACGGATGACATGTCGGCCGTCGCCTGTGGCGACGGTCCGTAGAGCAGCAGTCGTCCAGGTACATGCAAAGGTTGACCCCCTGACACCTGAGGAAGGCGCCCACTTCCCGGGGCACCATCGTGAAGACCCTGGGAGACGTGGAAAGTCCGAAGGGGAGCACTCTAACTTCGTACGACGCCGGGGGGTGACCCACCGATTTGAAATCGGAGCCAGCGTCGGTCGGATTTTGGGACTGGGACGTGCAGGTCAGGCGTCTTTCAGATCCCAAGACGACGGCCCAGTCCCCTTCAAAGGACAGCGCAGGAATGGACGCGAGAGTTTCCATCCTGACCTCTCGGCTTGATATACTGATTCAGAGGGTTCAGGTTCAGGATGGGACGCCAATCCCGGTCTTCTTGGGGGCCAAGCAGAACGTCGACCAAAACCACGGTGACTTGATGAAGGGGGGGGGTCGGACTGGGGAGGAGATGGAACCCGGCGCCATGAGCGCCGAGACCTCGTCCCGAAGAAGCTGAGTCTTCGGTTCCCCGGAAGGGGGGGAGGTCTCGGGTGGGAAGTCGCGGGGGTTCGCGGTGACTTCCAATCTGGTTACCCCCGTTCACCAAACTTCAGCAACCAAGGGCGGGGGAGATGGCCTGGCCATTCCTCGCGTAGAATTCAGCGGCCGCCCCACCGGATGCGTGGTAAGGCGCCCTCCCGAAGGATGAGACCCCGCGGCCGCCGTGCCCTCAGACGGGGAAGACCTTCTTCCCCTTCCCAGTCGCCTTGCTTTTGGGAGGGGGTCGAGTCTTCGGCCTGGCCCCGAGCTTTGGGTAGAAGTGCCCGGAGCTGCGGGCTTTGGGTTGATTGAGGCGGGTCGGCTTCGCTGCTTGGGGGGGGGGAACAGGCCGGCTGAAAAGAGCGCGAACGCTTCTCTTCTTCTGGTGATAGATACCCGAGAGGAGATCTTCGCAGGGTGTTTAGCATCCTGAGCGATGCTCCGACTCCCCACGCTCCGCAGACGCAGCAGTGAGTCACCGAACGAACCCCCAAAGAGGAGGTCCCGAGCCTAGGGCTTGTCTTGACAGAGCTCGATGCAAGATCGGAGGATCAAGGGCGGAGTGTGAAGCAGGCGTTCTCGCGTCGCACAGAAAGAAGACAGGCAGATCGCGCAAAGACGCGAAGCCTTCGTCTGCCGAGTCACTAGCGAGGCTAGAACAGTAAACATCGGAGGCTCGAGGAGACAAAACCCCAACCCCGCCAACGAGGAAGGATCTGATGTCTGTGGGAGAGGGACAATGGAAAGCGCAGTCTGAAGCCAGAGGTTCACAGCCAGTTAGGTGACCAGCTGGTCCTCCCAGAGGGGGGAGAAGCCAGCCGGAGCACTCTTGCCTGTTGGCAACTTGGATGCTAGGTCAAGATCCATAATCGGGGTCTTCAGGAAGGAGTCGTAGTCCACTTCGGTAGTTCTCAACGATCTGGCGAAAGTTTTCACGAGGTACGATGAGAGCTTTGAGTAAACCTTCCCGGAGCGCCTTCCACAGAAGACCTACGTCTGTGGGAAGCACGGGTCAACGCCTGGACGCTTTCCGGAGGAGGATGGGCAAGCCCAATTGAGCTTGTCCCTCTCCCGCACGCGATCAGGCGCACAAGGCAGGCGAGAGACCGGCCGCCATGCGACAGGAAATTGAGGAGGTGATGCGGGTAGGAGTATCCACCTCCTCCTATCCGCAGCTGCCGCGGACGTCAAAGGCTGCGAAGGAGTGTCACCAAAGTGACTAACCTCCGAGCCCGAGTCCGCCCCGCCGGCGCTGTATTCCGAAACGTCGGAAGGTCTGCGGCCGGTAGGAGCCCTGAGAGGACGGGCAAGAACGCGTGGAAAAGAAGGGGAGGGCAGGTGCCGCCACATGGGCAGCGGAACATCCTGAGCCTCTCCCAGGGACCAAGTCAACTGGCATAGACTGGGCCGCAGGAGCCATATGGCTCGACTGCACCCAACACGACCCTGACGAGGGTACAGACCGAGACGGCATGGGGCGACACACCACAAAGTCCCAGGCCGTAAAGCCGAAGGGTAGTGGACGGGTACACGGCCCTGCCCCGGCCCGGGGGTACCAGGCTTTGTACCGCCGCGCTTGGGCCGCTCCCAGACGGGAGACACCCGCTTGCAGCAGCGGCGCAATCTGCCCCGCTCGAAAGAGGGTCGAAGCAGCACCGACAGCACCTGGTGCCAGCGGCTGGGCAAGCCGACGGCGGAGGAGCGGAGTGACTATAGCCTGGCGGGAGCCCCGGTCGAAAGACCTACAGACTGGACCGCCCCAGCAGTCCAGATCGACTGGGGAGGGTATAAGCAATGTACGGGGATTTTTTGGGATGGATGCGCGTAACCTGGAAGGTAGGCTGAAGCGGGTACTGAGTCCCGCAGGGGTAGGCCATGACAGCTGCCCTGCCGGGACGCCAGAGGGCAGGGGCACCACCGGGGACCCCATCCAAGGCGGACCCGCCGCGGGAGCAGATGCCGGCGGACCCGCACTAGCAACCACAGCCGGCGTACCCGCATGAGAGGCCTGAGCCGACAGAGCGTCAGCTGGGGATTGCGGAGGCCAGCCCGCGGAGCCCACCGCTACGCCAAGCCCCCAAGGGCCCGGTGCGGCGAGCGGCGACTGCTGAGGAGGCACAGCATGGGACTAGCCAAGGCTAGAGATGAGGGGTGCAGCGAGCGTAGTCAACACCCTGCGGCGTCCCGAGAAGGGATACCGAAGACAGCGCCCCAGGTCGCCTGACAAAACCCGATAGTAAGTAATGCTACCGTAGTCGCGGAAGAAGTGCCCGAAGACACCGGTACCGCAACTACGTTAGGTGGGGATAACAACGGCGAATGGATCAGCCCGGGCAACCCGGGCACCACCATCACCTCTCACCACCACCGGAATGCCGCGGCCGCCAATCCCCCGGGGGGGAATCGGCCGCGGCAGACGCGCCCGCCTGACCGGAGCCTCCACTAAGGCTGAACCAGGCGAGCCAGCGGCCGAGGATACGCTGAGGAGGCGGCACGAAGCCACCCCTCAGCGCTTCGCGAAAGTAGCCGAAGCACCCCACTGTGGGAGCACCCAGAGCAGCGGCGGGCTGCCTTGACGCCACCCGGACCGGAGCACGATCACCACCTCCCCCCTCCCGGTTGTACGCAGACACGAGCGGAGTAACCATGCTCAATGATTAGCCCAGAGCATCCGGAAAGTCCAGACAGAAAAGAGGAGAACCTGTCCGGTGCGGGCCGGGACATTGCCTGTGCAAGATACATAAGGGATGGGGGGTCCCATTCATTAATGGAGCAGGGCAAGGCCGCGAACGCAATTGTGCGCCATAACAAACGGGGTGAGCGTGAGTTGTTAGATGGGAATAGCGTGCCTGCAATAAAACCGTAAGAAGAAAAAATAACACAGCGTGACGTGGAGGTCTCCGGTACGCAAACGTCAGGCCACAAAAACAATCCGGGTAACTGCGTCCACGAAAGGTTTTTGTAATGAAAGGAACTTTTTCAAAACACAGTTTTCACATATTTGATTAGTTACAACAAGCATATAATAAAATAATACCCACACCAGACCATATAAATGGTAGCGAGCAAGCCCGATAACAAGGTAACATAACAAACTCAGACATATAGTCAAAGGCAGTCAAGCAGCAAACACGTGCGTCACATGGCTGCTGTTACCTTGTTTCCCGCTACACAGATAACATGACCGCAATGGCGGCAAAAAAGGATTTACAAAGGCACGGAGGTCTCCGACGGTTGTATTGTAAAATCCCTTTCCCGTTTATTTCGTCCGAAAGTGCGTTATAAATCCAGTAATAAATCCAGTATATATTCCAGATAGGTTTGGTATAGTAGTAGGAGAGGTATTCAGTATGAGAGGACACTGTCAGTATCCAAAATCCTAAGTAATTTTGGCCTGAAATTTAGCAGAGCTGGGTAACAGCGTCCGTCTTGGTAACAGCCAAACAACGGAATATTGAGGAAGAGATAAGGTCGACAGGGTGTGACATGGGTTCACTGTCAGACCATATCTTTTTTAGGGGTGATGTAATTATGGTAATTTGGGGAATTCCATTCTCAGAAGGGAAATGCAATGTTTCAGTCAACATGGTGTAAAGGAAATCAGTCAGTGTAGATACAGTGAGTCCATGTTCATCATACAATGAGCCATGTGTCACCCAATAGAGTCCAGTGTCACCATACATGAGCCCAGATGTCACCATACAGTGAGCCCATGTATCATACAGTTGCACATGGTCCCCATAGAGTAGCCCATGTAACCATACAAATCCATACGGTCCTATAGAGCCCAACAGTATTGCATGTGTCACCATACAGGGAGCCCAATGTCACATACAGTGAGCAAATTGGTCATGATATGATGAGCCATGTGTCACATACAGTGAGTCCATGTGTTGGTCACTATACAGGGTCATGTGTAACCAAACAGTGACACCCATGTGTCACCATACAGTGAACCCATGTGTCACCATACAGTGAGCCTGGTCACCATACAGTGTGCCCATGTGTCACAAGTACAGTGAGCCCATGTCACCATACACATCATACGTGTCCACTATAGCGCCCATACAGTGTGCCAATGTGTCAATACAGCTGAGCCCAATGCAACATACAGTGAGCACATGATCAACATACAGTGAGCCCATGCATCACCATACCAGTCAGCCATGTGCTCACCATACAGTAAGGGCCAGCCCATGTGTCACATAGTGAGCCCCATGTGTCCACCATACAGTCAGCACAGTGTCACCAGTACAGTCAGCCCAGTGTCACAATACAGTGAGCCCATGTGTCATCAGGTGAGCATGTGTCACCATACAGTCAGCCCATGTGTCACCATACAGTACCATCACTCACCACACACAACCACACAATCATGCACACACAAACACACATTAAACTACGTGTTTTGTCTTACATAACTCGACAAATTCATTATAATTGATGACCTTGAACCCAATCTTCAACCTTGGACACACTGGGCAGCATTGATGAGCCACAGGCACAGGATTATTACACTCAGCAAGACATGATATGGCAGTACAGTTAGATGACCATTCTGTAAGAAAAAAAGAAAATTAATAAAAATGCAAAAAACTAAAAAATTAAAAAAATCATTTTGTATAAAACCCCTAACTACCATATTGTTTGCAATAAATGCCCATGAACATTGCTTTGCATCTCACCTTTATAAAAATGCTATGTGCGTAAAACACAGATGAAAACAGGCATCGCCATTTGTGACCCACTGAGCACAGGACCTGATAAATCTATGGAAGAAAGTGCACGTTATTCTGTAAAGTCTGCTGAATTCATAGGGTCATGATGTATTGGGTCACAAATCTAAATAATCAGAATACCAAATTGTTGAACGTTTTGTGAAAACAAATAAAGGAAGTTGAAGAGCTAATTTCTGTTTTAACAGGAAGCATGAAGAGACGCATCCCAATGATTGTGTGGTCAAGTTTGCTGGGAGTAAGGCAGCAGAGTTTTCCAGCATCACAAATATGCATCTCATCCATTGCAAAAAATCACTCACTGTGCGAATAGTTATAATGGTAGGGCCCACAGATTGGCACCTAGACTAATCATAGTTTACCCAGTTCTGAACATATGTGTGAAATTGGTTCCGTTGGGACAGGCAAACAGTGCCTGCCGGCAAGTAATGAGTTATAGCAAATAAAAGATGGGCAGCCTAATTTTAAAGGACTATGTAAGGTCAGGTTTCCTTTGAGGGCCTGCTATTGGTATCCTAGTAACCAGCACTACCTGTCCCAGGGTCGATGTTTGTCAGCGGCTAAAACCGTCACCCCATCGATTCTCCAAGGAAATCTGCTTGTTGATGCTCTAAGGAAATCTGCTGAGCAGGTTAGTGGTTACCCAGGTAGGGTAGAATGAAAAAAAGATCTACCTACAAGGGGCACAGCTCTGGAGAGCTATTGGCGGCCATCCGCACATGCTGCCTTGTATGGTGGGCACGGTTGCACAAAGGCTAGGGCCCACTGCCGAAAAAACTGTGGATTGGTTTCAGGAAGGGCATCCGGTTCAATTATCTTTTTGTTCAATAAACCTCCACAAAAGCCAGGAGTATGCTGAGTGTGAGGTGATACGGCGACCCCCGTTAGCTGGGGGGGATAAAACGGATTGAAAAACTTTGGCATAACGAACTAAAAAGGTGAGAAATGGAGAAGGTATGAAGTGAATGAACACAAAAGTCCTATGTATAGTACATTAAGGTACATAACCAGTTCCCGGGGCACGAGGCCTGTCTAAATTGAAGTTGCGAGTGCCATTTCAACCTGTTCGTAACATGCCTAATAACTTACCCGCAAAGTACAAGTAGTACCACGGGTTCATCGATCCTTTGCCAGCTCTGCCCATGGGTGTACTGAGTCAGATCAGCGTCTATGCACACGTCACATATCGGACAACACTGGCACTGGTATATTTAGAGTCTTAGTACAAGCTGCTGTTGGACAGATAGCTTGTGAGCATTTCACATTGCCAGACTGTAATATGAAAGAGGGGTGTTTCCATAAGGTGCCTTCTTTTCTGACATACTTTCTGACACCCTAGTGAATTCGGAAACCTTACGGAATAAACCACATAAACCGTGTGGTTTATTCCGTTTAAGGTTTGTTAAGGTTTCCTAATTCATAGGTTTGTCACAAAGAGTATGTCAGAAAAGGGTGTCACCTTATGCAAACACCCATGAAATAGGTTGAAGCCACAATCAGATCATTTTTTCCAAATTCAAAATGCCCATTTTGCTCTAATTGATTAGGTTAGGTCATATCAAACCATTATTACTGTTCTTTGTGGAAAAAACATGGACACTAAAGCAAACATTGTTAATTAAAGCCAGTTGTGAAGATGCCATTTAAGACTGTTTCAGACCCTTAAAATGTTGAAGTTTAATGCATTGTTTACTAATAAATGTGGGGATCCGACTTTTTTAATAGGGCTACCAACAGTCGTAATATGTGAAAACAGGTTGAAGCCCAAAAAGCAGTCATTTTTTTCCAACATTCAAAGCTCATTTTGTCTCTAAATTGCTAGTATTAGGTCAATCAATAGCTTATATAACTGTTCTTGTGATAAACAGCCACTATAAGCTTTTAAAGAAAGTTTGAAGATGCCATTTACGACTGTTTCTAGCCCTTAAATGTCATGATTTTATGCATTGTTTACGAATTAAGTCGGGATCCGACTTTTTTCAGGTCTGACAAACAGGCGTAATATGACACAGGTTGAAGCCACAATCAGTCATTTTTTTCCAAATTCAAAATGCTCACTTTGTCTCTAAATTGCTTGTGTCAGGTATCAACACCTTATCTTACTGTTCTTTGGGAAAAACGGACACTAAAGCCATTGTAAGCAGTTTTGAAGATGCCATTTAAGATGTTCCGACCGTAAAGGTCATGGCCCCGATCTTATAAAGCCCCGTCTCAGAAGCCATATTTTAGCCGGAAGTGGGTCAACATTTTGGTATCAGAAAAGAAAGCTACTATGTTTCTCATTTTACCCTGTGAAATCTAAGAGCCAAAGGAGGTTGCGTGCGGAAGTTATGAAGCGAAATGCGCCCAATTTTGGTTCGACCATATTAATTTTACCAAGTACTCTATCGGGGGGCTTCAAAATCATGGTTTTAGCTTCTTGCCATCAAAAAGGGTATGAATATAGGTGCGAAATTTTAAGATGGAGTTTTACAGATGAATGAAACTTCATATCCCTTAAATCTCGGACATCCCCTTTAAACATGATATTTTAGTATTTGTTTACTAATTAAAGTCGTTGGACCGACTTTTTTTAAGTCAGAAACAGTCATAATATGAAACAGGTTGAAGCCACAATCCAGTCTTTTTTTCCAAATTCAAAAGCTCATTTTGTCTCTGAAATTGCTAGTGTTAGTTTATATCAACCACCTTCATTATTCCTGTTTCATTTGTGATAAACAACCATAAGAGCTTCAGAGCAGTTTTGAAGAATTGCCGATTTACGACTGTCCTCTAGACCTAAAAAAGATCGGATCCCGACTTTTTTAGTAACATGCATTAAAATCATCATTTTTTTTTTTGCCAAATACGGCGTTAAGCTTACCAACTCACAAGGGTCTTTACACAACTATTTCAAATCCAACATAAGCCAAAAAAATCGACTTGATGAAAAATAGTCAAAAACACGTTGTTTTATAAATCATGTAACTGAGGCACCTATTTCCTTTTCCAATGTTGAACTGAACATATGCGATTTTCCTTCTTGAAAGTGGAAATGCCCAAAAACAAATAACAACCACTAAAAAAACAAAATGGAACATCCCTACCAGTGACCCCATGTCCCACCCTGTCCCATTCTCTCCCTTACCTCCGTTGGCCCAAGCCCCCCCGGACGCACAAACTATTATGTTGTGGGGCAGGGACGGAGTGGGAAGTTTAACCTTGGAAAGGACTCAGCCTCAGTTTTATGTATTTCTAAAACTAACCATGTTTTGACTAAATCCTTACACTGAGCTGATTTCCTTTAAACCAATGTTGACTGCAACTATGCATGGTAACCCTCGTTGAATGAATATTTTCAATCAACAACCAGACTACCTCCTACTAGTCGGAGGTGGAATATAGTCCTCAGAAGAGCTGTCGAAATGTGGCCGCCAAATGTGGACACGAAAAACCGCAGGGCATAAAACACACATGGAATCTATATTCCAAAAGTCAGGGTCAGAGGAACTCACCTAAAGGGTGGCATATACACCAGGGGTGAGTACTAGGACCTGAAACTTTTATTTGTTTCTAAATGACCGGGCTAAAGTCTTTTGGAACAGACGCCAGTGCAGGAGATCCCTACGAAAGTCAAGCCGAAGTAATAGGCGCGAAGAAAACTCTGAAGGAGACGGGAGGGCGCAGGAGGCCCTAGACAAAGGTCGAGGCGCCTCGAGGCAATGGCAAAGAACAGGCTTCACGGGCTTGCAAGTCTCGAATACTCAAGGAAACGCGAGGCCGACCCGCGTAAAAACGCGGGACAGGAGAAGCTTATTCCAAAAAAACGGCGAACGGGCTACGAGAGCGGGAGCCGAAGGAACCACCACAGAAGAACCCAAAGGGGAGAGGACAAGAATCTGACCCAAGGGGGAGGAGAGATGCTTTAGGATAGCGGATAAAAAACCAGCCCTGTCGAGAGGGATGGAAGATAAACCCAATCCCGACCCGGGAGAAAAGCTAACGAGGAGAAAGACTCTCCCGAGCGAATTCAGCCGGGGAGGCGACCCGAAAGTGAATAGGGGCGAGAAACAAGAGCGATGCCGCACCCGAGGGACAATTAGGATAATAGGATGAAAACGCGGGGCCCGGGTGTACTCCAGTCTCATCGGGATCTGTCAGGCCGGGTTCGTCCCCTCTTCCTGCGGTCACCAGGACTTCTGTTGCTCGACCCCTAACACTCGTGGGTTCTTCGCCACGCCTTAGGGCAGTTCTTACTGCCGGGCGGGGCTTCGTTTCCTGGCCGAAGGACAGGGACTTTCAAGCCAGGCTAGACCAGAAAGAAGGCCAAGTAGAGCTGCATGGAGAGAAGATGGTAGTCCCAAAGGGAGATAAAGGACAGAGTCGAGTAGCAAAGGGAGACGATGAAGGCCAAGGCCCAGGTCAGTGCGGAGCAGGCACCGTTCAAGGGGTGCCCGATAGAACCACCGCCATGGAACAGGGGCACGAACTCTCCAGAGGAAGTCGGGGGCAAAGACCAAAGACCAGTAGGTCCCGGCGAAGTCAATCGGCCAGGATACACGGCCTAGTCTCACCGAAGGGAGACGGAGATTAACGCCAGACAGCAATGATCACTAGGCCCGACTCGGGGGCACCCCGGCTGAGCCCCAACGAGGGGAGCAGCAGAGCTGACCAATGCCAAGGTCAGAGTCCCTCAGAGAGAGACGGCGGACCAGGCTAGGCAGCAGGGGCTACCGCCAGAGCTAGAGGGCAAGGACCACCAAGGCCTAGAAGGCCTAGTGCCTAACTAGCCAAGGCCGAAGGCCTTACGACTCCGAAGGTATGCATACTAAAGGACCCGCGGTGGCACCCGGAGGCGCTTGTACACTGTGGCATCAATAGTCGGCCGCCATCAGAGGCGGCGACGGAAGCACCAGCGACCCAGAGCTAAACAGCCCATAGAAGGGACGCGTCAGGTCCTAGGCTAGTCGAGCCCCAAAACGAGGGAGCCCGAGCAGGGAAAGCACCCCAGCAGGGCCGGGGGCAATGTGCATAGAGGCTAAGGTCCGGGCCCCGGCGGAGCAACAGGCGATAGCATGGCAGGAAGCGCCTCACACCCCAGGCCAAGGCGGGCTAGGCCAGCCAACGGCAGGGCGGGAGCTACCCCCGCTAGACACCTCCGACAAAGGAGGAGTCCTGCAGAGAAAGGAGCCACGCAGAAGCCAGAGCAACGACGGTAACCGCGGCGACCCAGGACCATACAGGCTGAGATAGCTCACACCCCAGACCAAACCGAGGAAGGAGTGGAAGCTACCTGGGCTAGGTCCCCCTGGCGACATTCCCGTAAGGGGACAAGTCCCATAGGTTGAGGCTGATGAAAATCGAACGCTACAGAGGCGGAGAAACAACCCCCGCGCGACGCTCCCCCAGTGGAGAGGAGTCGCGGTAATAAGGATTGATCATCAACGCCAACGACAGCGGAGAAACAATCCAGACACCTCCGTACGAGAGGTGGGTTGCAATGAAAGGGGTAGAACTCCACGCCGAAAAGGCGGGGGGAAATACTCCAACGACCCCCGGAGCCGCGAGCCGTACGGCCCGCGAAGAGAGTCACATTGCGACATAGGCTAAGTACAGGCACGCCGAGTGGGATACACCGCCCTGCCCAGGCCTGGTACCAGGCTATACCGCCGCAGAACCACCACCCCCTATGAGGGTGAAAAGTTGCTGCAGCAGCGGGGCGACTGCACCGCTCGATAACGGTGGAGTCAACACCCTGCCAGCACCTGGTACCAACGGCTGAGCAGCCGATGGTGGAGGCGCGGTGAAGCCATAGCCCGGTGGGGCCCCCGCAAGCAGGAGCCCCGGTTGAAAAAACCATACCAGACTGATCCACCCCAGCAGTTCAGCCCGACTGGGGTGGGTAGGCAACGTACGGGGGCGCAGCATGACCCGTAAAGGTCTGCTGCGGCGGGTACGAAGCCCCTGCGGAAGCAAGCCACGGTGGCTGCTCCGCAGGAGCGCCGGCGGCTGGGGCACCCACGGGGTGCCCAGCCACCAGCGGACCTACCATAGTGACTGGTACAGGGTACCCCGTACCTGTCACCGCGGAAGGTGCATGAGGCCAAAGCTGACGGGGTCAGCTGGGGCATCAACGGGGGCCACCCTAGCGGAGCACCGTACGCCACACCAAGCCCGCTGGGGCCCGGCCCGGTATACGGTACCAGCTGGGGTGGTATCGCAGGACGAGCAACGCTAGTCATGCGAGGCGTGGCGAGCGTGGAGGACACCTGCGGCAGCCCGTGGAGGGACACCGTAGCCAGCAACCCCGGGGGCTACCGAAGCCAGTAAGTAACCGTCGGAGATAGCCACGTGTCAGTGCGGCAATGGCGGCCTTGTTTTACCTTTTTCCCGCACCCACAAATTATCACTGACCGCATGGCGGTATTATATATAAATAATAAAAAAGGATATCACACAAAAAAGCACTCGTCGGAGGTATAAATCCATGTTAAATTTGCCCCATCCAAGAGTGCTTATTCCTTATATTAATAATCCTATATATCCAAGGTAGTGTGGTTTGTAGTGGTAGTAGTATTAGGAAGGATTCCGCAATAGAAGACACAGTCTATATCAATTATAATCTCAAGTTGGCAGTAGTAACATGGAGCCGCGACCGGGGACACGGTCCGTTCAGCTAGCTGGCCAAAACGGAACTGAGGGAGAGTAACGGCCGACAGGGTGTTGGAACCGTGGGGTCACGGTAGGACCGTTCCCATTTCTCTTTAGGGGTGTTATTTGTATTTTGGGGCATTCCTTCTCAATAAGGAAAATGCAATGTTTCAGTCAACATTGGTTTAAAGGAAATCAGCTTCAGTTAGATGATTTAGGGGGCGTGCGATTGTTTTACATTTTGAAGAAGAAATCGGTGATGATTGTGTGATTGATAGTGGCTTAAGCTATCGTCGTTTTCTTTCCTCTATGTAGTGATTCATAATATTTACGCTTGCGTAAAGAAATGCAGTCTTTGTTCATGCGCGTAAAATCGCCGTCGCTTCAGTCACGTGAGAGTGATTTACTCTTGCGACCAACAAATTTCGCGCTGGCCTGATGTCACGCACAGACTTCCGGTGGTCGCGACACGGACTATAAATGGTTTTCTGTTATGTTAAACCCTTTTCAACCCTGGTAGATTCTGTCCGTTATATACCGCGTAAAGTCAGTGGTTATGAGATGGATTCCTAAATGACTGTGGTATGAGAGCATGTCAAAAGCTACTGAACCAGACTAGGCTTTTTTGGACTCATCAAATACATTTTATGGCTGTTCTGATACGCTCATGAAAATTGCCTCAATTTACATTTTGGAAACAAAAATTGAAAAATTTGCCTGAGAAACTATTGCTGTCAGCAGTGGCTAAAATAAAAAGTTAAAGATTAAAATATTGAAGGCTTGCATGAATAAACATTGAAATTATTTGGGGTTTGCCTTTGCAATACCGGAGATTGCAAAAGAGAACACTGCTTTGGAATTGAACCAAGGACTTAACAAGTATTTAGGCAACTTCAAGGATGATTAACACAAGGAGTATGTGATGTTGCACTATCACATTATGTTTCAGGGTTATCTTTAAAATGCCTAAAACAACACAACTTGAAATTCTATCTTACCTCACATCTGCATGTCAAGCATGGGTCACTAAGTGCATAACACTACTCCATCCTGATACACGTTTGTTCAATGTCACACATTGAGCAACGGACAGCACTGGCCATCTAGCATCAAGCGTGGTACAAATGGATGCAGTTGGGCACTGAATCGTTAGACAACTAATTGCTGACCTGCAGGAATGAAGGATGATAATCAATCTGTCAATCACCAATGAAGCAAGCAATATTATCATGTCATGAGCCATACACATTGATAATCAAACAAATTATAGGTAGCCTTGGGGTGTGGACGTTTTAAAAGGGCCCATTATTATAGTAATTGTTCAGACATATTCCATTGGAACCCATAGTCAGCACTGTCTATCTGGAATACCCACTAAAATTACCTTACTGAAAACAGTTTTTCTATTCTTTCTGCATTTGTCCACATACTGGGGGACTTGCAGCATATGGCCAGTTTCAAGCCAAACTAATATGGCCAACATTTTCCATCGTGATTGTACTATCGATATATATATAAACACACTGGCCAAAAGTATTGCAACATCAGAAAACGGAACTAATTAATCACCAATTGATTTCAAATATACCTGGATGCTTGACCAATCCACTACGTGTTTACAAAATTACAAAGTTCGTGTTTTTATACAGATGGTATCCAAAAATCCAAGGAGTGAAACAAGTTTCATTTGATGGTCACGTTCCCTAATATGGCAGATAAAGGAACAGCAAACGATAACTTGTCGATTGCCACTCCAGAAGGAAAAAAGACACAGACACATAAAGCTATGGCTTCAAAAACAGCCACTTACTGGATTGTACGGGTTCATAAGGGTTTACTTAAAATTTTGGGGGAGAAAATCATGGTGTTTTTGTGGACCGGAAAGGAGATTAAAAATCAATGGAAGACAGTGTTCCTATCGCAATATTCGAGAATCCTAGACACCTGAATGCATTTCTAATGATACTCAATGGTTTACGTAAATCATGTGTAAATTACGGTTCCATTACAGCCAACAAACAGCACACAATGTCAACGGTGCCATTTAAAATTGTTTTTAGGTTATCAAGTGACATCTTTTTGCCATTACATTTCCCGAGTCCAACGGTGGTGAACGTGCTCCAATCTTTATTGACATTATCTAATTCCGGTCCATACAGCCACACCAATTTTCGCCCAAACATTTAGAGTAGACCGAAAAACTCGTAAAGTTCATTTAGCGACTATTGGCAGCCATTTTGACGTTGCTCTGCCTCTATTCCTTCTGGAGTATCGGCAAGTTATCCATTACCAGCTTCTAACCCCGCCATATAAGGATGAAGAAAATAAATTAAACGTTGTCGCACGACTTGATTCTGGGAAAAATCATCTGTTTGAAAACCCCACTTTGATAAGAATATAACGTAATGTGTAGTCAGACACTCTGATTACCAGTTTAAATACAATTTGTGAATTAAATTGCTTTTTCTGCATGTGCAATACTTTTGGCCAGGCTGTGTACTTGCATATATAACTTATTTTGGTATTTTAGGAACATTTTTGGTTCAACAACAAATTGAGGAAGCAGACAATACACTATTCATTAAACAATCTATCAAGAATAGGCAGCTTCCCCACTTGTTTGAGGTAATAAAATTTATGATAGGTCAAGAAAAAAATTAGTTTGTGTCAGAAGACCACAGGCATTTGGTTTAAAATTGGTCTTTTAGTGCATTGTTTTTTTAGGTTTTACCAGCTTGAAATTAAAAATAAAAATTCAGGAAAAGAAAATGAAAAATTCGGCCGATGATACAAAAGTGGGTCAAAAATGCAATAAAGAAAAATAAAAAATATCCCACATTTCGTTAATAGCATTTTTCTCAAAAAAAAAAGAGTGCATTTTACATTTTCACATTCTTGAGACAAAACTGGTTTTTTTTTGGCTAAATTAAAATAGTTCTACGACATAATGACATTATAATTGAACAACCATTTTTACATTTCTTAGTGATTGTTACAATACTAAGTTTTTAAAGAGGTATAATGAAAAATTAAGAACATGAAAGAAACATACTTGAGTGTTCTGTCATTATCGATGTGCTGGGGTCTTTATATAGTCACATGTTAGGGGTAGCATTACAGCTATGTAAATATGCTGACAATAAAAAATTGCCTCAATATTCTTGCAAAAGTAGACTGCTGCATAAGCTGGGAAAATTTATCTTATCTGTGTACCCTATTGAGAATTCTTGGATATTAGTACGATAGCTACAGCTGTGTCTGAATGTCACATTATCAAAATAAAACCAGAAGAAATTTTATCTACAAAACAAAAACCAAACATTTGCCATGGGATTAAACTTTTGGGAAATGGAATTCTTCTTTCAAACATTCATGAGGAATAAACATTCTTCCCATAAAAAAATTACAATATTTTTTGCCAGGTGTTTTTGCATCAAAATTTACCAGTACAGGGTCACTCGCCCCAACAATGGGTTCTCTTTATCTACTTCATTGTGTCACCCCTCCTTCATTTTATCGCTGACCCCCCCTCCTAACTCCCAAGGATGATTCTGTACAAGAAAGCAAAATGGATGTAAAATTATATTGACGATTGAAAAAAATACAAGTGGGGAAGTTATATACCAGTACATGTGTCATATGATGTGGTGATTGTCAATGAGGACAAAGGTCACAGGAGGGCAACAAGGCATATGAGTCCACACAACATGTGTGCACTACCCAAGGACATGTATGCCCAAGTGTCAAAAATTGAGCACACATGTGAAAACACCATGCAATTTGATAAATCTGACCATTTTGGGCAATGACCTTTGACCCACCACTCTTAAGGGGTCAACTTTGGGGCACTACCAAGGACCTTGATAGGAGGAAAGAATGGGTCAACCTCAACAGACTCAGAACCTGGCGTTGGTGTCGTACAAAGAACTGCTCACAAGATCGGAGGGTCGAACCTTACCAAACTGCGATTGTGGAGGAGCCAAAAACCATTAGCCACATCATTCATAGATGACTGTGAGGTCTACAAGTACCAAGAGGAATTCCAGGCCTGATCAACCTGATGATGAAACTCTCAGCTGGTTAAAAACGATCTTTCCACTGTGTTTTGGACCTTGCAGAACGATACGAACGAACCCAAGGACCATACATGCAAGTGCCATGGAAAGTGTGCACATATATGGAAAAAACCCCCCCCAAAGGGGGGGGCCCCCCCAAGTAATTATGTTTAGGGTTAACTTTTGGGTCAACATTTTTACCACAGATTAATACCCACAGACAGATACACAGACACACCTGCCAAAGCAATCCCTCGGTGCCCTCTTGCAGATGCCACAAACAATAAAAGCGAGAAATGGGGGAAAGGTATTATATAGATTCGTACAGTGAGGTGTCCAGAGCGAAAGGGTTTAAATGAAATTTGAAGTCAATTTTACTGAAATATGCCAAATGTGTCCCACATTAATCATCTATGGTCTTTTTATAATGTTAATAATTTAGCTGAAAATTATTTGCACAAATTCATTACCAAAATAGAATATAAAACTAGAATTTTGCTTTAGTACCATGCTTTTGCGCTATATTTTAGAATATAATGTATAGGCCCGTGTATGACCACCTTCAACCACTACCTATAGGGTTGACCTTTTAGGTTTACCTTTTGGTTGATGACATCCTCGATTATCCGTATTCAGAAGGACAGCTGCATATGCTATGAAGATTTATTAGTATACTCGGATCTCGCCTTCTGAGGCTCGCATCTCGCCTTCTGATCTTGCATCTCGCCCAAAAACTCGTATCTCGCCTTCGCATCTCGCCTTTGCATCTGCCCTCACAATCCGCATGCTCGCCTTCGCATTTTCGTATCTCGCCCTCAACAATGCATCTCGCATCTCGTATATTGAGCTCGCGTGTTCGGGCGAGATACGAAATGCGAAGGCGAGATACGAGAGCAAGACGCGAAGGCGAGATATACCAAGTTTTGGGCGAGGATGCGAGGGCAAGATTCAGAAGGCGAGATGCGAGGGCAAGATCAGAAGGCGAGATGCGAGCCTTGAAGGCGAGACACTGAGGCGGGTTAGAAGGAGAGGATTCGATGAGAAACGAGATGATACTAAAAAGCTTCATTAGAATGCTGAGATATATCAAAGTGTGTTTGTAAACAGTGAAAGTGGTTGAAGCAGTTTTCCAATACTGTTCTTCTTGAGTCCGTGTTACAGACAGCATCACGTTCGATGGAAGTTAGTAGCACGCCACGAATGGAAGTAGATAACCCCCATTACAAGTTACTTTCTTTACTCCACCCCACCACAAATGGGGTTATTAATAAAAACATTCTGTACTGTTACACGGTTCCTTAACCTTCACAGACTGGACTACATACTGTCCTGTATCCTCTAAAAATAGAACAAGTCAAGATGGAACACTGTCCTCAGGAAAATACCACTTCACATGTCTTCTGTAAAGATGAACGTTCATGAAGAAAAAATTACACAATTGCTACATGAATTTACTTGCACTAATTTTTGTATGGCTAATGGGTTTCCAGGAGAAGGTCAGGGGATTCTTGATTGCGTTTGAGCATGCAGGATGGCTTTTGTGGCTGTGTTTGTATTTGTGTTCAGCCGTGTTATGTCAGAAAGTTGTGCCTGCTGTGTGGTGGGCAATTTAGCTTGCCAGGTTGATACTAGTTTTGGGCATGTGAAGGGCCACATGTGGTCCAGTAGTACAATGACTGGATATTATCTGAAGGCGTGGGTTCAAGTCTGCTGCAAGGCCAACTGTGTTGTGCACTGGGACAAGGCACTTTACATAGCTCCCCTCCCTCCACCCAGGAGTGAAATGAGGAGCTGTTAGGGGGAATTTTACAAATCTAAGTGCTGATAGGTATGGTGCGCCCGTTGGCCTGGCAGCAAACCTTAAGGAAGCGACACGATTCTGACGATTTCCTGAGGGCAGCGCAATAAAATGGAAGGGTGGTTTTGTTTGAATCCGGTAAAAAGTGCAATAAATCCCAAATATTATTATTATTATTAGGATTTCATATACCACATTTTTATTACGTGAAAAGGTAAAAATCCCAACATTGGGGCAAACGCATAGTGCTGCTACAGGGCGAACTTTCCCCTTTTAACACTTACGTGGGTTTGTATTGTTCACCAGGTAATCAGGTTTGAAGATCTCATTTATTACATCAAAACCGAATAAATAAAAACATTATTCACGGCGAACACAGTTTTGACAACTGATTTAGAGTATTTAGTCAAACAACTACATCCTGGTGCTATAACATACAATTTGTAGGCCTATATGGCAAGTAGTTCCCACAATGGATTTTTCTGATTTTGCCAGAGATTAATAGCTCTTGCTATTCTGTATATGGTTGTCAAAAATTGTGTCCCAATGCATACATTGTTCTAAAAATAAAAGAGACAATTTGCATATGGTCAAACTTCTGTTAATACTCCCACATTAACAAGCACATGATCTACAAGGGCTCAAAAGTAGGTACTAGGAGTGAACCATCTTCTATAACCTGACCAGCAAAGAAGCAATCTGAAATGAACAAACATAATGCAAGGAATTTATGAAGTGCAATAGTTTTGTAAGAAGACTGACCCTCTCCTGTCTATAATGCTGAGGTGATTCACTTGTGGTCCTGCCACAGAAGTGGCAAATGACAACTGCAACTTGTGATCCCTCCATCCCTTTCTATTGAAATAAGGTGTGCAAAATAACAAAGTTGATATGTTGTAATGCAATTTGCATTTTTACTCTATCCCAAACTAAACCAGATACATTCATAGGTTTTCATTGTTGTTATTCATTCTTTAAAATACCAATATGTATCCAAATCTCACTCTTATGGTAGCTATCACTTCAGTTTATAAATCACCATCTGGAAATAAAATATCAACAAATTTGAGGCAAAATCCTCCCTTGCATTATCAATGCCTACCCCATTTTGACTATTTATCTATCTGGTTGATACTAATCTGAAGTAATTGTTTCTTTGAAATAACTCATTTCTAACTGGTGTGCACCGGTACTACCATACCAGTAGCGATGGGCATTTGGTACCGAATACTAGTAAAGTGGTTAATCCTCTGAATTGAAATAAATAAATAAATAAATATAAATAAGTATAAATAAATATAAATAAGTATAAATAAATTAATTTTATTAAATAAATAAATGAAATTGAGAATTAAGTACTAGAATAAATTCCAGCAAGTAGCCCTTCTGGGATTTGAAACAAAGATCCTTTGCTCCAGAGATAAACCTTCTTACAACTACAATCTTGTTCATAATTGTTGGAACACTTTGTGCAGATTTTGATTCCCCCCCTCAATTCATTGTTGCATAAGCATGATACACTTGGTCAATCTCGCTGCATATTATTTTCAACACTGACTTGGGAGGGGAAGGGGAGGGGGAGGGAAAGTTATAGTGCACTTCAAGCCTATATCCTTTGTATGATTGCCAATATTAAGGGGGGTCTATGTTTTTTTACCTCGACCTTCGACTGCAATTTTCTTGACTTTACCAACATATTACTTATGCATGTCTTATATCATATTGTAGCCCATGTTGAAACGTTCCTGTTTCATAAAATCACGATTTTCACCATTTGAGATATTGAGTGAAACGTTATCGGAAATAATAAAAATTGCAAAAAAATATTAATTTGGTCCAAATCTTGGAAATTATTGTTCATTTATTTTAAAATATAAATTATTACATTTTTTGAGTGTATTTTGGTGCAAATAGGGGATGATCTAATGGGTTAAATTACTTTTTTTTAATAATTGTCTTAAATATCACTTGGGCAAGTGATAATAAAGAAATACATAAGAAATGCTGTCGAGCTGGTTTGATGCCTAATGAATTTATTTAATGTTTTAATAAATTAATTTTGAAAAAGCTTGTAATATGTGATCATAATAATTAAAAACTATATTTGCTTAAAAATCACAGGGTGAGCACTTTTTACATTCAAATGTATACAAAAATGCATCAAACGTGCAAGACTTGCTTGCTTAAATCGAGCATAAAATTTGAACGGAATGTCCTATTAACCTCAAATAAAAAGCAAATGAAAGCTGAAAGTTTACAATTTCCTATCATGATATAATCCTAATTAAACTAGTAGACTCAATTTTTTTCAATTTGAAAACATAGACCCCCCCTTAACAAGTGTTCCAAGGACTTATGAACAAGATTATAGGACCACATTATCTATAGTTTGAGTAATAATTTCTTGGCCAGGGCGTACGTGCACGTTGCTTGTTGTGTGAACTGCGTCTACGTGCAACCCAGTGGTGCGCCGTTTTGGCGGGGAAGCGGGCGTACCTAGTAACTTGGCCAAGAAATTATTACTCCAACTATAGCAGACTACCAATAACTTACCATCACATTTAGGACAGCATTCTCCATGCTGAGGCACAGGATGCGGACAATGAGTATCACAGCTTATTGGTTCACAGTTCACGTGACCACGGTTACACGTACAGGACTCGCATCGCAGCTTGTCTTCAAATCTAGCTTTGTTGGGGTATCCTACGCCCTTGTATAAACAACCTAAAAAAATCAACAAGCAGAACTTGGTATTATGCGTTGTGTAATTATGCCCCTGCTGACCCCAAGATGACCTTTGACCCCACATGTGTTGAGGTAATTGCAAAGTTCCACTGCCCCTAAAGTCTCTTTGAAATTCATCAACGTTTTGACCTATAACAACTGAAAATGGACATCTTTTCATATGCTCATAGCCTCCTTTTGAAATACTTTCAAAAGGGACAAAAAGTGTGGTAGTAAAAAGTAGGTATTATATCTCTTGTTTTTATACATTTTTAACAGCCATGGTACCTTGACACTCAGCTGTTTTCTAAAAATCAAATCACAGAAAATAACAAATTCACAATGTAAACCACTAAACACCCGTAATAA
>JAMKCH010007808.1:0-31894 GCA_023653785.1 Ophioderma brevispina | reverse complement strand
TCCCAGAATTGTCCGTTGTAGAATGCTCTTCCCACATCACCAACGCTGTAGCTTTTTCTTCCAGGGTCATTTCCTTTACCTATCGCTCGGACAAGTCTGAAATTTGGGCGCTTCTGTATCTGTTAGATAAAGAATTTTATTACGAGATCGCGTTTAGAGTAATTGATTTGCAGAGTGGTTTGTAATTGCTTTTTCTGAGGTAACTATTTGCCTCTTTTCATACTTCATAAGTTTCTCGTTTCGTTTTTGGGATACCTTACTTCATCCGTTTAAAAAAACAAAAAAAAAAAGCATCCGTATGGCTTATCGAGAAATGGAATCCTAATTTTGTATTGCAGTGACACATGGGTACACTCCAGAATTGTCAAATCCCGAAGGTCCTTCCCTCATCACCAACGCTGTAGCATTTCCAGGGTCAGTTCCTTTATGATATTGTTTCACACAAGGTCCTTGAAAAATTAGGAACTTCTTTAATACAAAATATGGAATTTTACTTACGAAGCTCAGCACCTTATTATTAGATTTGCGATTGTTTTGGTGTCTACTCTTTTTCTGTTGCACGGTCTTCGCCTCTTCGTTCGCTGTTAAGGTCTCGATCGTAATTGTTAATAAAAGCAGTTACCGTAACTGCAATTTCATTTTAGCTATTGGACAAACGTCTAAATTCATTCAGATTGTTCACAAAGATCCAACTGCATAAAGAACCAACCGATATTTTGGACATCAAAAATGCAGGTTGCGTGTTTCCCTGCTGATCCGTATCGTCGCCTACAACCTCTGATGGCCTATAGAAAATTGAATCTTGATTTGGATTGCACGTGACATGTGGTACATCCAGAATTGTCGTTTTGTCGAAGGTTTTCTTCCACATCAACGCTGTAGCATTTCCAGGGTCAGTTCCTTTATGATATCGCTCGGTACAGGTCCTTGAAATTTGGGCGCTTCTCTATCGTAAAGAAATAAGAATTTTATTACGAACTTGCGTTTTATAGTACATAATTGCAGAGTGGTTTGTAATTGCTTGTTTTCTGATGTAACCTATTTGCCTCTCTTCATATCATAATTCTCATATTCTTACTTCATTCGTAGCATCCGATTGCTTATAGAGACATGGAATCCTAATTTTGTATTGCAGGTGACACGGGGTACACTCCCAGAATTGGTCCACTCCGCGATTGTCCGTTCCCACCTCACCAATGCTGTAGCTTTCCAGGGTCAGTTCCTTTATGATATTGTTCAGACAAGGTCCTTGAAATTTATGAATCTTTATACAAAAATCGGGAATTTTACTTACGAAACGGGCCTCACGCACTTGTTTATTACCTAGGATTGCGGATTTTTTTGGTGTTTACTTTTTTTTCTGTTGTCACGTATTCGCCTCTTCGTTCCTGTTATGGTTTCGATTGTTGTTTAATTTGTTAATAAAAGACTCTACTGGCAATTTCAATTTATCTATGAGAGGAAACTTCTAAATTCAAAACAGATTGTTCACAAAGGAATCCAAACTGCATTAAAGAACTACCAGATGATTGTTGACATCAAATGTGGCAAGGTGTGCTGTGTTCCATGCTTGTATCCGTACGTTCGCATACAACCTCTGTATGGCCTATAGAGAAATTGAATCTTTGTTTTGGAGATTGCACGGACAGTGTACATTCCCAGAATTGTCAATACTGCATCAGGTTCTTCCCACATCACCGCTGTAGCATTTTCAGGGTCAGTTTCCTTTACATATCGTTCGGACAAGGTCTTCAAAATTTAGGTGCTTCCCTATCTGTACAAAATATGATATTTTTTAAGTCACGAAACGCGTTTGTACATACTTTTGAAGGGTGTTCTTGAAAGACAGTTTTACGAGTACTTGCCATATCAATTTAGCTTATGAGGACGATTGTATCAAAAAGTTCCAACTGCATTAAAGAAACATACCGATGATATTTCCATAACTATGCAGGTCTCCAGTATTCCCCGCTTGATCCGTAGCCTCGCATACAATCTCTGTATGGCCTCTAAGAAATTGAATCTGATTTTGGATTGACGTGACATTATGGTACACTCCCAGATTGTCCGTTGCAGAATGCTCTCCACATCACCAACTCTGGAGCTTTTCCAGGGTCAGTTTCTTTATGAATATCGCTCGGACAAGGGCCTTGAAATTTTGGCGCTTCTTTATCTTTAAAGAATAAAGAATTTTAATTACGAACGCGTTATAGTACATTGATTTGCAGAGTGGTTTTTGTAATTCTTGTTTTCTGATGTAACTATTTGCCTCTCTTCATACTTCATACGGTTCTCGATCGTTTTGGATATTCCTTACTTCATCGTACATCCGTATGGCTATGAGAAATGGAATCCTAATTTTGTATGGCGGTGACACAGGGTACACTCCCAGAATTGTCAACTCCCGATTGTCCTTCCCACATCACCAATGCTGTAGCATTTCCAGGGTCAGTTCCTTTATGATATTGTTTAGACCAAGGTCCTTGAATTTAGGAACTGCGTATACACAATATGGATTTTAATCTTACTAAGGCGCAGCACCTTTATTATAGATTTGCGGATTGTTTTGTTCTAGTATTTTTTCTTTTTCCACGTATTCGCCTCTTCGTTCCTGTTAAGGTTTTCGATCGCTTAATTGTAATAAATATACAGTTACCGTACTGGCATTTCAATTTATCTATTGGAGGAAAACGTCCTAAATTCAAATCAGATTGTTACAAAGGATCCAACTGCATTAAAGAAACATACCGATGATGTTGACATTAATTGCAGGTTGATGTGTTTCCATGCTTGATCCGTAGCGTCGCATACAACCTCTGTGATGGCCTATAGAGAATTGAATCTTGATTTTGGATTGCACGTGACATATGGTAAAATCCCAGCCAGAATTGTCAGTTGAGAAATGCTACTTCCCAATCACCAAACGCTGTAGCATTTCAGGTCAGTTCCTTTATGATATCGCTCGACAAGGGTCCTTGAAATTTGGGAGCTTCTCTATCTGTAAAGAATAAAGATTTTAATACGAAATCGAGTTTATATACATAGATTTTGCAGAGTGGTTTGTAATTGCTTGTTCTGATGTAACCGTTTGCCTCTCTTCAAACTCCATAAGGTTCTCATATTCCTTACTTCATCCGTAGCATCCGTATGGCTTATAGAGAATGGAATCCTAATTTGTATTGCAGGTGACACGGGTGTTACACTCCCAGAATTGTCAACGCCCGATTGTCCTTCCACAATCACCAATGCTGTAGCATTTCCCAGGTCAGTTTCCTTTTTTTGGAATATTGTTTTCAGACAAAGGTCATTGAAATTTATGAATCTTATACAAAATAGGGAATTTTACTTACGAAAGGCTCAGCGCCTTTATTACTAGGTTTGCGGATTGTTTTGTGGTTACTTTTTTTTCTGTTGTCACGTATTCGCCTCTTCGTTCCTGTTATGGTTTTCGATCGTTTAATTGTAATAAAAGGCTATACTGGCAATTTCCAATTTATCTATGAGGAGGACAACTTCTAAATTAAAACAGATTGTTCACAAAGGATCCAACTGCATTAAAGAAACATACCGATGATGTTGACATCAAATGTGCAGGTTGCTGTGTTTACCTGCCTTTTGATCCGTAGGCGTCGACATACAACCTCTGTATGGCCTATAGAGAACTTAATCTTGATTTTGATTGCACTTACAATGGTACACTCCCAGAATTTATCAAAGAAGAAGGTTCTTCCCCATCACCAACGCTGTTGTAGCCAGGCCAGGGTCAGTTTCCTTTACGATATCGCTCGGACAACGGTCCTTGAAATTTGGGAAATTCTGTATCTGTAAAAAAAATTATAGTGAAATTTAGGCATAAACATCGATATGGAATATCCGGGAAAATCATAAAAATCCATGTATTAGTATATTTGTTTACTACCATGGTTTGCTAACAATACGCAAGTGGTTGACAGAGCAGTAAATTTTATCTGATTCTAGAATTTTATAGGTGCGTATGAAATTCAGTCTGAATAAAAAAAAATCCCTGCAAATGTTGCAATTAACCGAAAACCTACCCCAGGATTTAAAAGAGTTGCAGGGAATCCCCTATCTGCGAGGGAGAATTAGTCATGCTGAAAAAGCTGATGCACTGAACTTCCCATTGGAAAACAGTATGATTGTCAATATATTGTACTGCTGCAACTTTTAAATCAGGGATGGGTTCGGTCAAGTGGACATAACCTTCAACAATATTCTGTGAGTATTATAAATTACAGTGTCTTGTAGAGTCTGATATCAACCTAAAATCATTTTTCAAAGTGACAGTGCGAGATCATTAGCTTTCCGTCTTTTGAACCTGTTTAATTTTAGAAAACAATGTTTTGCCCCTAGTTGGGTATCCCAAATAATAAATTTCTTTTGTTCGATGAGTTTGGCGTTGTCCCTGACCCTTCACGTGCGTATAATTCATTGAAGTGTTAAAACATACGAATAATGTTTGAAATCTAAGGAAAATAAAGATCAAAACAGATATACTTTTTCATTTAGTGGACAAGTTACGTTAGATCATACAGCGACATGACATTCGAAGTGCAGTCACTGTATTTCCACTTTTATCTATCAGCTTGGCTATAAAACTTGTGTCCCGTCCAATGGAAAAGACAGAGGTTACCGGATTGCAAGTAACGTTGAGGGAAATTTTGCCAGAGTTGTCAATGGCCGTAGGAGATCCCATATTACCAAGGCCGAAGAACTGCCGGGTACGTTTCTGCCATGGTATGGTTGGGGACAAGATCCTTGGAAGCTAGGTGCTTCTGCGCTTGCTTTAAAGATTAGGCATTGATTAATTATTGCCAAATGTAATAATAATTGAGTTGCCGATGAACAAATTATTATATTTTATTCATGAGACCATTGCTTCTTATCCCATTTCATTTTTCTAATTTGAATATTGTAGATATTAACTTTTCCGTTGTCAAAACATATACAGGATACGTTTTTACATTAGTATCTTACCCTTTGCATTGCAAGGCGAAGTAGTTCGATATTGCAATGGTCTAGAAAGCAGGGTTGGTTTACATAGATTCGTTTTAAAGTGGTACAGGGGCATGGTGTTCCATATTATACTGGAGCAACTGCATGGTTTTGAAAATGGTAGTAGATAGAACCCAACCACATACACTGTTTGATCGCTTCATTTCCCGCCTCACAAAAATTACGTGACTCGAACAGAATACATTGAACTTGAAAAAAAAAAAAAATATTACGCTGAATTTTTAATTCATGATTATTGCACAATCTCATTTACTAACTTTAATCACTCAACTACTATATAAAGCTTCTAACGATTACATAAAATCAGCACAAGAAAAATATATGGGAAAGAAAGATGTGCACCTTCCCCCTGCGCTCTCTGTTAACCGCAATTACAATCGCAATTTTTTGTCCACCCGCTCCCTCCTGCACTGTGGACTGCTAACCATTTGAAACTCCGGTTCTGTTGCATCACTGCTTCAAAATTGGATCTGAGAGACCTGGACCATGAATGAAGAGCTACAGGATAGACTGGATGGCACCCACACCAAAGCTTCTTATGCGAGTACAAAACATATCCTGGCGTGATTACATGACCAAAGCACAGCTATATGACGATATCCCTCCAACTTCATCTTCGGTCTGTTGTCCAACGGCCGTGCCCGATTTGCAGGTCAACTGTCATTGTGCGATTGATCAAGTAGTCTCAGGCGTCACATGTTTGGAATTCCGTGCCAAAACAGGGGTCGGCGCCCCTTTAATACATTGATGTGATTGCTCGATACCATCCAGCAGATCCAATGACATCCCAATTTTATGACAAACAGTGACATTTGGCGCCTACATGGTGAACATCATCTCGGCTGCAGCCGTTATTAGATAAGATACCTTCAAAGGGGACCTAAAGGGGGGTGACACGTTCGAACAAACCTCGTTCCCCACTAACTTCACAACATTGAGAATGTTATGAACAAAAACGTCTCTATCTTTGTATACCACAGTTATTACACACATCTCATATTTTGCCAATTAATTATGCACCTTTTTACTTCTACTATCCAACGGCCTGGACCGATTACACTCAAAATTTGTATCCGATAGACTATTTTTCCATGTGCGGTAGAAATCAACCATAAGAAAATTCGAAACTTGAATCGGGTCACCCGCCGTTCAAATCATACCCTGTTCCAAAATTAATCTGACTAAATGAATGTTCTCAAATCCTTACCAGACAGGAATCAAGACGCTGAATTAACAAAACTTCGTTCATTGATCTGGGGCAAATCTAGAGAACTTCATCGCAACTGAAAAAAAAAGAAAAAATTAAAAAAGAAAGATTTTTCATGTCTTAACAAGTATGATGAGTTTACATGTGACGACAAAGCCGAGCAACGAACCAAAGCACTGCCCGGCGGCAGTATGCGGGCACCTCAGGATTGGTCTTTTAAAATTCGCCGCTAATCAGCGTTATAAGGCCATGAATGCGTAACTGTATGGGGCATACTCTTCGCACCTTAACATGTCAGTAGACCAGGTGCTAACTTGCGTTTGTAACATTGATGCACCGTCATCTATAAGTATGCTAACATACACGTGATGAGACCAAAAACAACATAAATAAAGACAAAATCAAATATTTTCAGTCATTATACTATGCCCGTACGGAATCTTACTACAACACGTAATTGAATGGCGATTTACTGTTTCTTCATATTCTGTAAATTTTTTTAGTTGGAAAAAATATGAAATTGTACAACTTAATCCTTCACTTTTAAGCTATTCCTGCAAAATTTTCAAATATTTAACTCTTCGGTTGGATCAATGATATTGTCTTTAAACTTTTAAGAAGCCGTTGTTTTTTCTCACAAGTTCCATGGATTGTCAATACATTAGTCAGCCACATTATTTGACATTTAATGATAATACATGAAATCCTGAATTCACTATGCCCTGGCTGGCTGGAATATGTTTGCTTGCTGACAATTCAAACTGTACTTCCTCTGTATGTCGAGTGTATAGACTCATCGAGACGCACCCCCCCCCCCCCCGCCCACCAGTGACATAGCCACAGAGGGCGCTAGATAGGTAAATCACTTTTGAGGGTGATGGGTGCCGTACTATTGCTTATAGATGGACTCAGGCATCGTATCCACCTAAAATATTAATTGCTTACATGGATCATTAAGTGAATCATTTTAAATCTTTCATTGGTAATATGAATATATTATCTCTGCTTATGTCACGCCGTTAATTTATTCTTTAAAAAACATCATTTAACTGTCAGTCGGGACTCTAAACGTGCCAAATTACTGTAACAAGAGACTCGAAACGTGCAAATAACTGTAATAAAACTTCGTTTTTAACTGTTTGGAGTCCCAGCTGTCAGTCAACACGCCGTTATTTTAAGATAATTTAACAGTATGGTAGCCGGTAGGCCTCATCTTAACACGTACTGTAAGACACGTCCTGTACAGCTGATTTGAAACGAGACACGCGTCGCAACTCGTTTTTTATCATTTGGGTTGAACATACATGTATTAGGGCACACACCACTATATAATCACCCCGCCCTCCACGCACCTTACTGAAAACACAAACTAGTCATGCAGTTGCATGACCAACTTTAAACTAGTCAGAGAAGCTAGTCCCGCAGACTGACTAACATGACATTAGTCAACCACCTGTTCACGCTAGTCAAAACTGCATTGCTAGCTTATACGTTGCTAAACATCAGGCCTGTATGACTAACGTGTAATGATGTACATGACTAGTTTGTTCATCATAATGGATTGACTAACTTGTTCCATAATCTCTCACCTCTTCCAGCTTGTTTAGTCATGCAAGTTAGTTAATAACAGCTTGACTAGTTTGACCATGCGAGTCAAACATGCATGACTAGCTTTGAATTCATGACTAACGTTATGTTAGTCAAAATTGGCACCATCTGGACTAACTTAAAAGTTAGTCATAAACAGTCATGCATAGGCCTAAGGTTAGTCCATGCATGCATGACTAACCTCAAAAGCTAGTCAACGCTGGTTAGTCAAGCGTTCCTCCATGACTAAATGTTGATGTTAGTCATGGAAGTTGAGGCTCTGCATTCAGTAACTATGTATGCTAAGTCACTATGTTAGTCATGCTGTTTGACTACTTTACTTAGTCAAAACGGCCACCATCTGGACTAACTTAAAGTTCGTCATGCTGACCAATTTTAGGTTTGTCATGTGTGAGCATTTTGGTGTGCTGTAAAAAATATTAATTTAGCGCGCGATGACACGCTCAGGTTTAAATGAAAACCCCATTCATCCTCAGAACATGACAAGATATGAAAGTTCTTTTGTCAGTGGAATTGACCTGGAGCCTCTGGCGGACAACCCGTTAATAGTAGTGCCTTTGAACTGAAAATTTATTTTTGCAGTTTTTTTTTTTTGTGTTTTTTTTTTTTTTTTTTTTTTGTTTTTTTTTTTTTTTGTATTGGGGGGGGTGTTTGAGGGTCTATATCGCCAAGATATCACATTCTACGTGATAATGTGAATTAAGAACGTTAATAAAGTTTAAATCATGATCAAAGCAAAATCTGTCACATGGGGTGAACAATCAAACCCACCTTATGGCAAATCAGCGTTTATTTACCGTGGAGGCTTTCGATTATTTAGTGGTATCCCGCCCCTAATTGGCTGTCGGTTTTCGTTCCAACAAATTAAAGCCCCTCAGTGTTTCTTCAAAATGTAAAACAATAGCGTCTTCTATTTTTCATTAAAGTCCAGTTTTTGCACTGTTGTAATTGGATAAGGTTGTAGTTAAACACCCTGCCAGTGGCTAAGCTTACCACGCCATATTTGTCAAGCAAATTACGATTTCTCTGCATTGTTTACTAAAAAGCTTTATTAGCCAACAAACAGGGTTGATATGACCTAATACTAGCACTTTACCATAGTGGGCTTTTTTTTTTAAATGACCATTTTGGCTTTTAAGCGCAATACAATGATCGTCGTCCTCCCAAACCACGACATTTCTTCGTATACAATTACCAATGAAGAGCGCCGCTCACTACTCTCAATTGCTGAATGGTGACGTCATATTTGTTATACAGCTTAGGGAGAGATTCTCGGAAATTCCTGAAATGTGTTTCATGACGTTCGAGCACCTCAGGTGGTCAAAATTATATGCGCAATGATATGGGAAAATCCGGTAGGTCCTCGGCTATGGCGGAAGCTGACAACAGAATTTAAATAAACTTTCCGTTGGTGAGTGTTGTGGTGTTTTGTGTTAGTAACGTTTCGCCATACTCAATCCCTGAAATCGAGGGTTGAAAAAGTCTCCTAAATAAGCGTAGATTATGCGCGATATAATGTGACTATGGAGATGTACTATCTGTGTCGGTATTACTTATATCATTCCTGACCCACATTGTCATCATGCAGTGACATTTAATTTTACAAAGGTGAATAAGCAAAATATGCATGGCTATTTTCCAGCAGTGGAACAAGTTTGAACTGGGAAATGCAATGGGAGTATGATTGCAGTCATAATTAATATGCCTCGAACCGTGTTTGTGGCGCTGTCAAGCATGGTGTGCATGACAGACAATGTCACACACTATTGTGATGGGGAATGGTTGTGGGGGAAGAAAGAAGGAAGAGGGGAAAAAAGGTATTAAATTTGGAGGGGAGGGTAAGAGTACAGTAGGAAGGGGGGAAAGTTGGGGGGTAAAGCACAAAAAAAAGGGGAAGAGGCGGAGGGAGGAAGAGTTGAAGGGGAGTGGAGGGACGGGAGAAGGACGGGGAGGATAATGCTTTGGGGAGGGATGAGAATGTGGGGTGGGGGGGGACTGAAAGTGCAATGAGATGAAGAGGTTAAGGCGCGGGTGATAATACGGTAGAGAAGACAGCAGAGGGGATAAGGTAGGGGGCCGTGGAAAAGGAAATGGGGTGGAGGGGGGAAGCTACGATTGCAGGGATATCGGATTAGGAATGGGGGGAGGGGTGAGGGTGAACGAAGGGGTGTTTGGGTGGGAGAGGCAGGGGAGATGGAGGGCAAAGAGAAAGGTGAAAGGGGTAGCACCACCAAAGGGAGGATAAAGGGGATGTGGGAGGGTATCTAAAATTCAGGAACAAGAGGCAGAGGGTAGTAGGGGGGGGGGGTTAGTGAAAGATCTTGTTGTGTATATTGGCAAACGCGGTAAATTTGAAACTTAGCGTCAGTTCATGAATGTACTACACATTCGTTCGAATTGCCCGTCGATACTAGCGTCGGTGACTTGTTACTAGAATCTCTATACAGGCTTCAATCAGAGAGGTTTTGTTTGTGCACGGGGTTTGTAAGTCAATCCTTTCTGATCATTTGCAGGTATGCCGGTGTATAAGTATTATTGTCCGGCGTACTCATATTCCGAAACAATGGTGAACAATAGGCAATCGATTGAGTTTGAACTCTTCAAGCAACAGTAGTTTCACGCTTTATTCCGTTATCGTCTTAGAGCCCCGGACTGTGGCTCCCGCCGGACTATATCTGCTTTCACACCGGTACTAACCTTTTTCCGGGTAGTCTCCGTGCAAATATTGTGTAGTACCATCAAACTATCTTTTGAACAGGAAGGTATAAAAGTGTCCTCTACTCTAGAAAATAGGAATAAAAGTTGTAACTTTTTTCGTATTTATGTTTCGCTAGAGACTTGGTTTCACATGGCACCCATAATTACGAATTACCTCGAATCTTTGTATGTGTGTCCTGCCTCATTTTGACGTCACTGTTACCAAATGCTTGTAATTTTAGTATTTTTCTTTTTGTATTGGTATAGTAGACTTGTAGCATCGTACACTCATCCAAAACAACAGTGATATTATCAGTCAATAATGATACTCTGGGTGATGGCAAACAGCCCGTCCTGCCTCATAACCACGTAGTGGACGTATATCGTCGCGGTGTAATTAACAATAGTTACGTACTAATACCAAAATACGATATTTTGGTTTCTGACAAAATCGCATTGGAAAAATCGCGAAATTACGTCCTCGACATTACGTTCAAACAATCAAAAATCCGATTAGAACGAAAGTAACCAACTGGAAAGTTGATATTCGTGAATTCTTACTTAATAAATGGATTGTAATTACATTGGAAAAGTTAACCATCATATCGTCACACGAAATATCACCAAATAGGCGATTTATGTTAATGACATACGAAGGATGTGGAATTTCCCTAACGAAGGATTATCCCGCATCCCGTATTATGGAAAACAACAATCGACGTTTTCTGAACAACGTTAAACCAACGTGCGTCATCGCGAAAGAAAAAGTCACTCTGTAAAACGAAAAATATCATTTTAAAAGGTCAAAAAAAAACAAATACGTGCCCAAATAAGTGGTTATTGAAAAGTTTTGCGCAATACATCACTATGTGAAAAACAACAAAAATGGTCACTCTACCGTGTTATTGAGCGGTACACCTCTGCACTATACCTCACCTTCACACTTTCCCGTGATGTAACCATCAATAGAATAGAATGTTGGCTTCTTAAAAACGAATTACTATTTGGATAACATATGGAAGATAACGTTTGCAAGTAGAATCAATTGTACCATAAAAAAATCAGATTAAAATTTTAAGTGAAAAAATAGACAAATGCACTTAATTAGTTACCGTATCTTCAAGTTGGCTAATGATACGCAATATAAACCTAAAATAAATAAGATGCCTCAGCAAATCAACGAAGCATCAATAGTAAGCAACATTTTTAATCTGTGTAATGTAAATAGTATCTACAAATAGCACTACGGCTATTACTACATTAAGGGTAATGAGAGTAGGCTTTGCCAATAATTTAAATGGAAAAAGGGGGCCTTGGTGTTCTGCCCTCGTTGCTCCACTTAAATTAATATCGCTTCTAAAGGATACGTCTCTTCAACAAATAACACGTTTAGCAGTAAATCATTTCTATCAATTCAGCAGTGACCGCGAAGAACTTGTGTTATTCAAAGTTTCACTACATTATTTGTAGACATAATCAGTAGACCATCCAACTTATATATCCTGAAAAAAACCTCTGTTGGGATACTAGTGACATGCGTGGTAGTAGTACATAGTGAATCCCTGTCCTCATTTGCGAAAGCGTGAGAAGGTGCAGTTCAGTTTATCAATAGGTTGGACACAACTTTCACTTAAGAAGAGGAATTGGGAAAACTCTGCGACAAACTTTTCAAACATAACCTCGACGTGAAACTGTGTGGCTTTCAAATTAGTATTTAAATATACTTTTTTAAATTTTAAAAAGAAATAAAATCATACAGCAGTTTTATAGCGCCGATACTTGAAGGCCTCTGAGAACATACGCCACGGATTAATAATTACAATAGACTATTTTCCATTTCTCAAAAAGAATAGTCGAAGGCACTTTTTGAGTACACGCAATTGAATAGTGTTCCTATATGGAACTTTTTATGCTTGATTCCAAATCTTCCGGTCCGCAAAGCGAATTTTTAGGGGAAGTGGTGCTGGTGCCTAATTTGCATAAAGAATCAAAATGGCCCGCCTTTTAAAATTGTTTGAAAAACTCAGATTTCAGGCTTTAAATACTTTCTTGTGTCTAAACCTATGTTTTCCCAGGGGTCAGAGAACACAACTAAATCAACAGTTAAGGTATTATGCCATTATTTGCATTATTTGCATAAATCTAAAATGCCGGCCCGTTGGAAATTTTATGCAATTAACCGTTCACATGACCATATATACTATAAGGTTCATGCGCTATGAGGTTGGGAGCAAAATGTGTTCCATGCTTAAACCACCAAATATTACACGTTTTTCACACTTAAATGAGCGTAAGTCATCATTGTTTTCAATACCTATAAACTAATATAATTTTTTAAGCTAAAATGTAGGAAGATAAATATTCAACTTGTATGTGCATATCCATGGTGCCACAAGTGTCCTATAATGGTGGAAAAGTAAAATTTTGATTGTAAAAAGTAAACTTTTGTGGTAGTCCTAATTTGTACCTTCAAAATTAACAGCCTAACTTAAACTTGTTGTATGAGTCAAAATGAAGCCACATAATAACAAACAAAATGAGAGGTGATTGATATCGTAATACATGCAGGGTTACAAGATATAAAACAAAAAAAATGCAAAAAGCCCCGATTCAGAACTCCCTAGACTTTAACAATTGCCTCATCCGTAGGCCCCTCATCCGGAGGCACCACCCTCTCTGACCCCAACTGACTTAAATTACGACCACTCAAAAAGGAAAAATAGCACAAAATTGAATCGGCTACCATTTTAAAGCTAGATAAAATGCCCTTCAAATGAAATATAATCAGATGAATACTAACTTGTTTCTTATATACAATAAAAAAAATTAAAAATATTTGTGAAATGTATCAGAACACCTCTCATTTTGTATACCCAAACTCATGGCGCATGACATAATAATTATTTTATTTATTCCCTTGACCGTAAAACATATGTAATACACAAATGAAGTACAAGCCTTAAATCTTGAAGTTATTTACAAACATGTCACAATGGCAGCCGCCATTTTTGAATATTATGCAAATTAACGGTTAAGTTTACCTAATGCTATAACTAATGGATCTAATTGTAATTCCCTGACCCTGAAACTTTTTATAGCCATAAGAATGAAGTCATTACAAGCCTTAAAATCTTAGTTATGTACAAAAACGTTAAAATGGCGGCCATCTTTGAATTATGCAAGTAGGCACACTTCCCCTAAAAATTCGCTTTGGGACCGGAAGATTTGTAATCCGCATAAAATTTCCATATAGAAACACGATTTCAATTGCTTTTTACTCAAAAATGCCTTCGACATTTTGTAGGAAGCCTTTTTTTGAGAAATGAACCAGTCTACAATACTAAGTTATTAGATAATACATTTAAACCTATATGCAAAAGGGCAAACAACTCAAATACCATTGAATCTATCAGCATCCGAAGTCGCAAAGCATATTGAAAATGACTGATGGATCACATCATATATTAACGCTTAAGTGGTATAGGGGGGGTCCATGTTGACCCCTAACATTTTGTTTTTTTCGTAAAATTAGTAAAATTAAAAAAAAATATTTTTGTCCGAAATTTTATGTAATTGCCTAAATATCAGTTTTGTCGCATACTTTGGTGGAAAGGAATTCAAATCGGCCATGGCGTTTATTAGCTAATTACGACAATTACATTTTGAGGGCGCTATTCAAAATCTCTTAATCGTACTGTGGTACTTTCTTTTAATTTATTCAGCAATGAAAATGTATTATTTTTTCTATTTTTTCTATTATGAGCCACCTTATCTTTAAAAGTCCTTCCGTTTTTTTGGACCGCCATTTTGAATCGGTACAACCGATTTTAATTTTTTTGATGACCCATTTTTGACATAGTTGGGTAAAAAAAAAAATTTATTCCACCGGCAAAAGTGGTTTTCAGACTGGAATGTCAAGACCTTATACACTTAAAGTGTTAAGAACACAAAACGTTGCAGAATGTACATCATAAAAAGGCTGGAAGACCCTGATTGCATATATGTCATTGCCGTTACACAGTGAAATTGTTAACGAAATAAGTTGACGAGCCGCTGGGGCATTACTTGAAACCTTTCTACGGTTTGGTGCAGAAACTGAAAATGCCCGCTTGCCGTAGTAGAATGTAGTACCAAGGAGGTGTCAAGCAGAAACTTGTTGAAGCAGTTCGCAGCAGAGCTGTTGAAAGGTAGTGGTAATAAGGAGACTTAGCAGATATTGTGGTGATGTCCATTGAGGCTCGTTCTTATCATCGAATCATGTCCAAAACACTTTCCTTTGACACCAAAACCAGCCTTATCCGCATATTTGACACGTTATAGTTTGGAAAGGACAGTATATGGTAAGTCCCGTATAACAGGTGCTACGGCCTCAAGTCTGGAGTCATTGAACGCGTGGAACTAAGCTGTCGGCGTTGGCCGCTTCTACGAAATATATTGCGAGACATCCTGCCTTATAAGTGTGTAACAACTTCATGAGATCCATAATGACGCCGAATACCACATTTGAGGACAAAACAAAGATGGAAAAAAGATGATACGCAGCTGGGTCATAAATCACTTCTGTCTTTTTTAATCAGCAAAGAGCTTATAATAATTGTCAGCACACCTTTAATACATTCTTCCAGAAAATGAAGCTCAAATTCCATTAACACTAGTGCATAAGGTCTTCTGCACTCCCGTGGAGCATGAGAGAGGTGGACCCCCCCCCAAAAAAAAAATACTTGCCGTTGGAATTTTTTGGACCCAAACTATGTTTGTGATATATTGACGTTTTCAGTCCATAATCCGATGTTTCCCTGTGCATATTGCTGAAGGTGTGAACCGCTCCCATGTAGTGCAAAATGAACCTAGGAATCAAATCAATATGTGGTTATACATGAGATTCCCTAACATTCTCAATTATAATATTTATATTTATTCCGTACAGGCTTGATTGATTTCGTTCATCCAAGTCTTAACACTGGAGACTTAAGTGGCGCATGATGGTTCATGGTAGTATATGTCACCCAGGTCCCAATGCACAAAAAGCCGGGGAACTAGAGGACAATCGCGTAAATATCTACAAAATGATCAATGTGCACAAACAAAACCTCTATATATTGAAGCTGGTATAGAAGATTAAGTGACAAGTCACCGACGGAAATTGCGCATGTGTTTGTGTTAGTAATTCCTGTCTGATCTAAGTTAAAAGCACAGAGTTGCATTACACCACACCGAATCGTGTGTACATTGACGGTCATGCAAACCATGCTTGGCCGCGCCCACAAACACGGTCCGCGAATATAATTTTATGAAAGCAATCATAATCCCATTGCATTTCCAGTTAACTTGGTTCCCCTGCAGGAAAATAGCCATGCCAATTTGCATTGTCACCTTATTTAAAAGTAAAGGTACCTTGCAATGATGACACTCTGGGTTCAGGAATAATCTAAGTAATACTGACAAAGATAGTACATCTCACTAATCACATTATATCGCGAATAATTACGATTATTTAGGAGTATTTTTCAACCTCAATTTCGGGATTGATTTATGGCGCAACGTTACTAAAAACAAAAACAAACCAACACTAAAACAACGGAAGTCTTATTTAAAATTTGTTTTAGTTACGATAGCCGAGACCATACCGGATTTTTCCATTATATTGCGCATATAATTTGACCACCTGAGGTGTAAAAAAGTCTCTCGAACTCTGAACACACATTGGCCAAATTTTTCAAAAATCTCCACCAAGCTGTATCACAGATATGTCGTACCATCAGTAATGAGAGTCATTGCGCGGCGCTCTTCATTGTAATTGTTACGAAGGAAGTGTTTTCGTGCTGTTTGCTGCCCAATCTGCAGGAATCAGCTTCGTTAGAGTTTGATGCTCATCAGATATAAACGGCATACGATATATTGCGACTGGGAACCTTGAACATTTAGTACTGATTTGTTTGTTTGTTTGTTAAGAACAAGGGAATTGCGTTGATAGCTTTAAATATACGCAGACCAAAGCCCAAGCTGCATTTCCTCGGCTATTCATGTTGATTAGTGGATTGGTGGTATGACGTTTCATTTTCTGTCTCCAGTGTGATGGCAACAAGTTAAGTCATCGAAGAGAACACTACGCGTCATTCACCAATCTGTTAATTGCTATTACACATTGTCTCCTCGAAAAGTATTAACGTACAAAACATGAAGATATAGGCAAAAGAGAATGTAAGTATATTTTGATTTCTTCACTAATTAAACGCAATTTAAAATTTACATCTTCATAGCGTAATTTTAGGCGAATGTTGTGGATTTGTTAAATAAAAATAGCGTGTACATGAGATTTATTCTGTACATTTAGGAGTCATTGAAAGTAATCTAAGCATGGGCGCAAAGTAAATTTGGTATTTTTATTTACATTCATCGGCGAAGTAACAAGTTTTACCATGAATAATATTAAAATATAACATTAATATTAATCATGTCAATCGTGAGAGTTGTACATGTTCTTGAAAATGATTAAAAATATTATATACACATTTGTTGACTAAGTTAGGATGTTCGCCGGTGAATTTTATTATATTCATTAAATCCCTAAATGCCATTTTTGCCACTTTTCAAAAAATCACTGAGCGGACCCCTGCATTGTGTTTAGTGAAATTGCTCTGTAGATCTAAGACGTAGCTACCTCCTTTTTTGTGGTGATGGTCGGTTGGTGTCATTCCTTAGGGACGTAGGTTATGATATGGAGGACATGCATGCAGATGCCTCTTCCCCCCCCCGGAAGTGCAGAGGCATTTTATTGCCCTGTAGTTGAAATTTCAGGTAATATCACCACCCCCATTTAGAGTGGGCTATTTATTTCAGACTCAAAGCATAAAGTTACCTTCTTTTTATGTACTAAAGGGGACCTGGACGATAGGACTTGAGTGTTTGCGAGCTTGAGGGAGGGAATTAGGGGGAACCCACGCCCTTAGTAAAGGATGATTAATATGTTTTCTATAGGTAGATAGGGGGAAAATCGAGCGGATACTTATTGTTACATCATGTCTCACGAATCTTCCAAAAGGCCATCGACCAAAGCACATTCGAGACCATCTGAGTTTAGAGGATTATGAACTACATATCTAAAAGATCTAAACATTTTTGGAACATAATTATTTACATGGGGCATTGAAACACACTCTTCATTTTGAGTACACTTCCAATAAAGTATCCTGTCAAATCCAAAGTGATTGGTGGTTTGAAAAAACTAAAAACGTCCTCTGTTTGTATGTCGAAGGAAACGAATGCGAATTCATCTTTTGGAGTCTTCACAAGAGTTGACGATCACTCACCATGTAATTGAACATACTTTTGCTGAGGAGGGCTCTAGGAAATGTTTATTGATTTTGTACGGTTTTTTCGGTTCATAATATCTTAGAGGCAAAAATATGTGCCGATGGAAAAAAAAAGAGAACTGATGAGGTTCCAAATTGTTATTGAAACTATGTTGGAATTATGACATGATTTCCTGCTGTAAAAATGTAAATTTTACGGGAAAATCCTGATGACAGCAAGGTCCGTTTTTATTTTTTGTTCATGAGATCAAGTAAGAAACAAGTAGGAAAATCAACAAACAAAACAGGGAAAAAGCTAATTGACTTAAAAACATAGTTTCATTACGCCATTTTCAACAAAGAAAAATGAAATAAATTATTACTAGTGTTTGTTTTCTTTGCTACATTTCTAAACAAGCAAAGAGAAAAAAATGCTCACAATAATCGTTTTTCGTTTTTCTTATGCGATAAAAAACGAACAGACAACGTCAAGGAAAAGGAGATTAATTTATAATTTAAACATATGTTTCCTTAATTTTTAAAACAGACAAATTAAAATGCTAACAAAAATGTTTTCCACGTTTCTAATGAAAGTGTGACAATCAAATAACCACATCACAGAAAAGGAGATTAATTTCAACATTTGTTTCCAGTGCTACTTATCTAAACAAGAAAAAAAAGAATATTTCTCACAATAATCGTTTTCCGTGTTCTAATGCAATATGAAAAACGAGCAACAAATATACAACTACTACTACTAAGTGACGGCGCCACGTGTCTTAGAAGTGGACACGGGGCGTTGTGACCTAAGATCCGATAGTCACAGATGCGGGGGAAAGATGTTTTTCCTCACGACCTGAGCTGGCAGGCTCCAGTTCCGATAATAACAAAAGGTCATTTCAAGCATTTTCCTTTGCCTAATAAGAAACAAGCTCAAAGCTCATAGCGATCGTTTTCTATTTTTTCTTATGTATGAAAAACGAACAAACAGAAACAATGAACGGTCACTATTTGGAACATTTGTTTTTCTTGCTACACAATTCAAAGGAATAAAAAAATGGTGATTGTTTTTCGTTTTCGAAAAAATAATTACAATGAATTCTTTCGTTTCATATTAGAAACACTGAAAAGGATCAATTTTATTATTTTCTTTTATTTTTCTATCAAGCAGAACAAAATTAATGATTAAATTGATGACCCTTTCCCTGAGTCCGTTTGTTTGTTTTTCATACTCGCATAAGAAAAACGGAAAACGATCGCTTTGTCCTTGATTGTTGGTTACATACGCAGCAAAACAAAGAAATATTTAAATTAATTATTTTTTCCAGTTTCGGTTTGCTTGTATTTCATACTTGAATAGGAATCACGGAAAACAATTCATGTTAGCATATTTTCTTTTTTCTTGCTTACAATGTAGCAAGGAAAACACACCTTTAAATGTATTCCCTCTTCCTTGATATCGTTGGTTTCATACTTGCATTAGAAAACGGGAAAACAATTTTTATTTTGAGGCATTTGTCTTTTTTAAAGGTGCTTGTTCCGCTTTTGTGTATTGTGTTCTCCACTTGATATGTGAGCCCGGCACTTGCACATACATCCCATCAAGTACCGTGGGAAACAAACTTGCTTGTTTGATGGTAGACGCAATAGTGCATGTTGCATAGCCCTATTCAATGCTGTGCTATACTCGATCACTCGATGCATCTGACTATGTGACCCGATCTTCTTGCGGAGGTGAAAAATTCAATGAGGCGCAGGGACTTCTGTTGATCATGCTATTGTGAGCAATGTTAAGGTCTGAAATACACTATAGTGCGTTTCAATACATGAATGAAATTGTAAAAAATAATAATAATAATACAATTTGTATTTTTAACGCGCGACATATCTAAGTAAACGTGCTCAAGACGCTGTGCGGCAGCCATGAAAGGCGCTCAGCACATCAGAGAAACCATAATACCAGAACAGATTTATGCCAAGAAGCTCGATTTTAGAAGCAGGAGGAAACCGGAGTACCCGGAGAAAACCTGCGGGAACGAGTATGGATCGAGAAACCAAATTCACATAAAGCCACCGAGAACGAGCCCCTGCCGGTAATCGAACCCGAGACCTCATTGGTGAAAGGCGAGGGAAGATACGCTGCCCCAACTCGTTCCCCCAAGTGGCAGGTGAGTGAGTTAAATGACCGGAGTGTCCTCCAAGATAATCGGGTGTGGCACGTGCATTTGAATTCCTTAATTTTCCCGGTAGAGCCCCTCTCCGACTTATTGGAATAGGTCCAAAACTCCAGGGGGACGAACGTATCAACGCGAATCGAGTATAATATTGATGGTTAACTACTAAAACGGTGTTTTGTTTATATCTTGGGAATGAAGTGGATTTGAGGGCTCAAATTTCAGGACGACAATGAGAAAAATACGGCCTTTCATCTGTTATCAAAATCGATACTACTTCCGAGTAAATCAGGGGGGGTCCCAGAGACGATCGGAACACGCACTTTTAAGACTCTTTTTTAAGTTTTCTTTTCGTGATTTGTTCAGACTTTTTTCATACTTACATAAGAAAAACGAAAAACGATGAATGTTAGCATTTTTCTTTTCCTTTTTTGAAAATGTAGCAATGAAAACACATATTGAACTCAATGACCTTTTTTCATGTTTTTATTTTAATTTTCATATTTGTATTAGAAAAATGTAAAACGACTATTGTGAAGGTTTTCTTCTTTCTTACTTGAAAAATGAAAAACTAAAAACGATTTTTCGGTGATGTACACGGACCCAGAAGTTCTGCAAACAAAATACCTTAAACATTGCAGTATAATGTACAACTTAATTTAAATCTACTATCAGTTATATTTTTCCAAATTGAAAATGCCGATTTTTTCTATAAATTACTAGTATTAGGTCTATCAACACCTTATATTACTGTTCACATAATGACGTATTTGTTCGACATATATTTCAGTTCACGGTAGAGTTGCTATTTTGTTGTTTTCACATAGTGACGTATTTTATTTAACATTTTTCGCATATCTAAATAAATTATTGGAACTAGATTAGCGAAAAATATTTGAAATTTAACTTATTATGGCAATTTTCCACAAGGTTTTAATTGAAATATATAATAGAGTTAACAGTACCGAAAGCAAGTTAAGATCGCAAGCAAAATCTTTTAAGTCGTGTTTCTCGAAATTAGCATGTGTGAAGCGGCCGACGATATTTTGCAATTTTATTAGGTTTAAGTGCATTTTCTACTGTATACTTTGTTCAGTACTTATGCCAGAAGCACGCTAAGGAAAGATAAAATGAAATAACTTCTGGAATTGCTTTCTTTCTCTCATTTGTGAGTTCAGACATATTAAAGGTTATGGTCCAGGAAGTTATCAAATTTCGCTTTTTTATACTATGATGTAGTTTAGTTTTACTATAATGACAATACTCGATTAATCCGATATGCTCTCCCATGCTATTCATCTCGTGTTGAATAAATTCATTGATATGGAGGAATCATGACATTTGAGCCATTAGCAATTATAGTTCAGGTGGGCAATAAGGGGTATTTCGTGATCCACAACCTAGTCTCTCCGACTTCCCAAAAAAGGTGGAGATTTTTATATCATATGATTAATTCGATCAGTTTTCGACAAATTCAAAATTTTGTATTTTCTGTCCGAAAGCGGACAGCTGACTACACATGGTCTATGGTTTATGGGTTGATATTTTTATGCATATTTGTATTCTTCCAAGGTCCTATAGATAATCATTTGAGAGCAAATTGAAGAAATTTAATAGTTGTGAAAAAAGTGCCAATGCCACTTAAAAGATATCTGCCGCTTTAAACCAATCTGACGGTTAACGTAAATTTTAGCTAGCAATTGTACCATGACGTATTCCAAAGTTAGATCCCACTTGCGGAGTATCGCTAATGTCAGACACAATTAACATATTCCAAATCTATAGAGGGAACGGACATATCAGAGTGAATCGAGTATAGTCATATCAAATGCATTATAAAACTATAGTATAATCGTATCCTTTTCTTTTTTTCTTTCCGTTTTTAGTTGCAATCATGTGGTTTTCAAGATTCATGCCAAGTTTAAGGAACGAAGTTTTGTTACTGCAGCTTATCTGTGCTTTGCCTGGTGAGTTTATTAACCCTTAAATATAAAAGGTCTTTTGTGTATGGGGGCGCTCATGTGGACCCACCTCTGAAAACCATTTTGCCGGTGGGATCTTTTTACTAAACCTCCGATCATTGATGAGGTACATTAACACGACCACATATAGCAGGAAAACAAATTAAAATCGGTTGTACGGATTCAAGATAGCCGTCAAAGAAAAAATTATAACACGCACCAAATTATCCCGGAGGACTTTTTCCATAATATTTGGCTCATAATAGGATAAGAGAATAAATACATTTACAGTGAAGAAATAATAACAATAAAAAATTACTCCAGTACGATTTAAGTTACTAAACAAATTTTGAATAGCGTCATCAAATTGTTTATTTGTGCTAATTAGCATAAAAACGCATGGAGATTTGAATTTTTTCATCAAACCTACTACACAAAATGAAATTAAGGCAATTACATATTAAAATCTTGGGCAAAAAAAAATTCTTATTTATTATATTTTAGTTTGTTGATTTATTTTTTGCATTGGCGGTTTGCATCTCAGTTTCGGACCATGCACACCCGAGCCAATCTTCTCCCATAAACATTTAGAGTAAACCCTTACGAACCCTTACTTTAATTACAATGACTGCTTTCCGTTTCATATTTGAATTAGAAAAACGAAAGACGGTCAGTGGGATCTTTCATTTTTCTTCTTGATAGATGTAGCAGAGACAAATATTGAGCGTAATGACCTTTTCATTGTTTCCATTAGTTTTTTTCATAATCGCATACAAGAAAACGGAAAACGATCGCTCCGAACGTTGGCTTCTTTTTGTTCACAAAAGGAAACAAAAAATATAAATAATGGAATATTAAAAAAAACAAAAAAACCGAAAATTAAAAAAAAATCCTGGCATGAACGTCTCTTCCCAGAAGGCTCCGTCATAACCTAACTGATAATATGGTCTCAATTTAGGTGATGTTACACCTCGTACCAAGCGTAGATGTGGTGACAGATCATTCAATGCCATTGGTCACAACGCTCTGTAACAAGCTTCATATTACCTGAAAACACTCTTATTTCCCGATATTTAAATTTGTTAAGTTAAAAAATAAAAAAAGCGTAAAAGTATATTACATATAATATGTAAATTTTATTTTTAAGTATTTGCTTGTACGGGGCAAAGTTATCTGCAGCGGTTTTCAAGAGGAAGAGCCACTTGCACTTTATCTGAGCAATTTTAAATGTTTTTACTATTAGCTTTCGATCGCCGCCGAAGTATTGCGAAAAAGGGGGGTATCCACCATTTCAAAAAGTGGAAGGGCCATCGCCCCCTGCTCCCCTCCCAGTTCCGCTGCCGCTGCTCTGTAGAGCGCCATACAATAAAAAGTATTATCCTTATTAATTATTATACATTTTTTATATTATTCTTATACCCCTTTGCTGTCAAAGGTGTTAGCTATATCGGTATGCTAAATCGCTACAATAAATACAACTTAGCTCCCTTACCGCTTGTTAAAATTCAGAAAAGGGGCTACATGTAAAGGTCAAAGTTGACTCCTACGTCCGAGTGCATACTAAATCATGCATTATATAGATATTAAAATTAATTGTAATTACCTTTTTCTCGGCCATCATATTCGAGCTCGAGCCACACGTTGTTACAAGAGGAAGAGAAACAAGACCATAACAATGTATGGCGTTGGATTCTATCAGATGACCAAACCATGCATTTGACGAGCCATAAGAATTGGTGGAATGAATTCGCAAGCTCATCTACGTCAATTTAACCCTTGGATTTCTTCCAACATTGCTAAGATCAGACACCACTTCGGCTTGATCTGCAAAGGTAAGGTATATGGTCCTTTCAAGGAGAAGTCAAGTATGTTGAATGGACGTTTGTTGCCCTCCAGATCATTTTTTTCACCAGCGAACGTGTACACTCATAGTATAGGCTATTATTATTATTAAAGTCCCAACCATAGATACATGCAGTCCAAACCCAGCTGAAAATCCACCGACGACAACACCAGTGCGAGCAATTGTGTATCATTTGCGTTGGACATTTGAATAAGTGCTTAGGTTCATCAGATTGTACTGGCTTTTGTCAACAGCTTGAGTCTTTTTGGCCAGCTTTGGCCAGCTTGAGGCCATTTTGACATTCAAGATGACCTCCTGAAGGAAACAATCTGCGACTTTCTGGATGTGATAGTTGTGTACCTTGACATCCCTAACATTGGTATTGCCACCAATTTGAACCTTCTATGTTGCTCAGAAGTCAAGATATAGAGCAAAATATGTTGAAAATGGCGGCCATTTTGAAAATGGAAGGGATAAAAAATTGAAAAAATTTGATTTGGATTCCTGGGACCATTGTTTATATTTTAACCCCCAAAATTCCAATTATAGCAAAAAAGCCAACAAATCCCAAACTATCAACACACCGCCCCATACTATACTCCAAATGAAAACATAGCATCGACAATATTCATGGAGTGACACAATAAAAAAAAATCAGACGAATAACCGTATAACAGATGCAATTGTTAATTTTGCTATTCTTAACAGATACAGAAGCTCCCAACTTTCAAGGATCTTGTCCGAACAATACTATGAAAGTAACTGACGCTGGAAAGTCCTCGGCCTTAGTGGTGTGGGAAACTCCTTTTCCCATTGACGATTCTGGAGTGGTTGCCAATGTCACGTGCAATCCGAGATCAGGATCCAACTTCGTTATTGGACTGACACGAGTTTTATGCGAGGCTATAGATCGAAGTGGGAATATAGCAAATTGCAGTTTCGATGTCAATATTATAGGTATGGCTCCGTATTATGAGGCCAAAACGAGAGATATCTAATTAATATGTTCCCCAATAGACACCATAAACCGCCCAATGGCTATGGTCTCAAACAGGGAATAAGTTGCATTGTTCTACTCCCGAGAACAAATAAAAACCTTCCGGGAGCTATTGTTCGAAAGAATTTCTTGTGTGTTTGGTTTTCGGAAGTAAGCCTATACAGTATACAGACAGACAGAAAATTAGACAGACGGACACACGAACACAGATTCGTAAAACAACGTTACACTCATCTGAAGATAAAAATAGCTATAAATGATACATAATTTCATTTAAGGGTGCATTTTGTGATCCTAGCACATTTATTTTTGTTTATGATTCATTAGATATCCTCAAGAAAAGGTTATTTCCAAAATTTCAGTTGATTTTGATGTTGCGTTTTGATGATATGAACGAATTAGTTGTACCGCGCTGTCCCATAGGCCACTGTGTTGTAATTTCTGTCCGTTTACGGACAGAAAATAAAAAATAATGAATTTGCCCATGAAGATGGACAAACATACTATACTTGGGTCAACGGTTCAGATGATATATAAATCTTTCAGGCAAATCGGGGGACGAGGCTGTGGATCAGAAATGTCCCTTTAAAATGCTTTGGTTAAACCATAGAGAATAATGGTAGTACTAGCAAAAATATAAAGTAGTAGCACCTCCTGTTCATACAGGCGTTCGCACACACACACACACACAATTTTGATCATCACAGATATTTTCAGAACATAAAATATCACTTTAAAATGCATGACAAATTAATGAATGACAAAATTGTCGCTAATTTATTATTTTTACTATATGACAAATAACCTTTCAAATAAAATGTCATATAATGCATTCATAATTTGTCATTTTTATGGAAATGATTAATTTAATAATAATTCGTCATTTAATTTGTCATACACTAAAATTCAATTTGTAATGCACTTAATATTACAAGTGAACGACAATTTTGTCATTCATTAATTTGCTATGCAGTTTTAAAAAGTACATTATAAATCATGATAAAAAAATAAATACTAAAAATGTTAATTAAACTTTATAAAAGCATTTTAGCTTGCTTTTCTGGAATGATCGAAACACCAGTTTGCATTACCAATTTTAATTTGTCTAATCAGGTCTAATGTAGACCCTCTCAGGGTCTGTGGTATAAACGACTGGTAATTAAGACTACAATCTCTCTGAGTCAACCAAATCCAGTGGTATTTTGAATTTTGTCAGTCCGTGGACAAGTTGGTTCGTATAAGGGCGTATGGGCGGCCATTGGGGTAAAAAAAGGTGTCAGCGCAGTATTAAAAGGACCGATGTCCAAGGGTCCAGGGAGGGCCCAGTGATCTGATTTTTTTAGGATTTTAGTTATTGATTTTTGTATATGCATTGGATGCATCGTGTTGGTGAGTGCGACTGTTGTAAATAAGTTTTAATTGAACCTACTGTGCCCATAATACGAAGACAGAGCCGAGACTGTGGGACAGTCTATATATAGGTCTAATGAGACCTTTTTCATGATTTCAGATTTGAAAAGCTCGGTTGCCAAAACAATTTATGTGTACTTATTATTCCATCATGAAATACCCATGGACAAGTCTGCAGTTGTGCTAAATACCAGTTTTCTGTCTTGTGTCAGGATAGGGGGGTAGGACACGATCTGCTCGATTTGGGCATTGGGGATTTCCATGCCTAAGAAAAATGATGCTCCGTGGACAAGTCTGTTTTGCTGACTTATTGTTCAGTGGACCATATCTTGAAAACCACTCAACCAAAATGAACAATTTCTCAGGCACGATGCTCAATTACCCATTCTTTATGATAAAATAAAATCCACAAAAAAAAGTGGAAAAATATCCCTTTCATTTTGGGTAAAGTTTTTATTGGATCACCCTGTATATCGATAAGAAATATATAAACAGGCCATCTATCCTCAAAAACTATTACTACTTTTTTACATGGTTGTATAGAAATCAAGCAAGTATCGGGAAGAGTTTCAAGAAGGAAAGAGAAAGACACAGTGACCTTAAGAACACACGAATGTGTTGTCTAAAACCAAAGAAATGGGGGTTAACAGCGTTTTTAAAATTAAAATTTCTCATTCGTTACAGATGCAGAAGCAACCCAACTTGGAAGGTCTTTCCAAACAATTCTCAGCAGATACTGACCCCGGCAGGCCTTTTGCCCGGTGGTGTGGAAGGACGCTTCACGCTGATAATTCTGGAGAGGTTCCCAATATCACGTGCAATCCCAGATCAAATTCAACTCTCCATTGTACACAGAAGTTGTAATGCGGGCTGTGGATCAAAATGGAAATACAGCAGTCCTGCACGTTCAATGTCATAATCATGGTATGTGGTCTATGTAAAAGTGATTTTTATTTTTTTTTCTTCATTAGCCACATCCTGAACGTTGCTGAAGGAACAACAGAGTGCCATTTTTTTAGCATTCAATCGATTTATTATACATTGACCCCAAGGACTTTCTAAGTTACACCCTGTGTGTAGTTAGACGTAATTATAACTTACAGGTTATCGTTTAATTTTTTTTTCAGTCATGGGGCTTTCAAATCCAAAGAAGCCAAAGTTTTGGAGGCTGAGAATATGTAAACACTACACAACACACCCCACACACCCTCTCAATACACACCCACATCCGCACGCTCGTACATTAACCAATTAAAACGACAATTTTGTCATTCGTTTGTCATGCAATTTAAAAGTGCCAGTTTTATTTGTCGAAAAGACCCTTTATAAATCGACAAAGATATCTTTTTCAAGTGTATGTTATACCCAAATTACCTCCTTCAAATTAACCTTCTGTAAATTATATCGATATACAAACATGCCACCATCCTCAAAAAAAGGTCAAAAAAGGAAAGAAATATAAAGAAGTGACATTAGGAACACACGAATGTGTTGTCTAAACCTTAAGAAATGCGATTTTAAAACATTAATTTCTCATTCGTTACAGATGCAGAAGCACCTAACTTTGAAGGATCTTGTCCAAACAATATATCAGCCGATACTGACCCCGGCATGCCTTTCGACATGGTGGTGTGGAACGAACCTTCAGCCATTGATAATTCTGGAGAGGTTCCCAATATCACGTGCAATCCCAGATCAAATTCTAACTTCTCCATTGGACTAACAGATGTTGTATGTGGGGCTGTGGATCAAAATGGAAATACAGCAGTCTGCATGTTCAATGTCATTATTAATGGTATGTCAATATCAATGGTATGTGGTGCTAGTATAAAAGTGATTTAGACAGTGATTTTAGTGTGTTTTTTTCTTCTTCTATTACAATTAGCCACATCCGTTGCAGAGAGAAATAAAGAGTGTCATTCTTCAGCATTCAATAGATTTATTTTAAAATGACCCACAATGACTTCTAAGTTAACCCTGTGTGTAGTTACGTAATTATAACAGCTGCCAGGTTATCATTTGATTGTCGTTCAAAACCAAGAGGTAAAGTTTTGAGCTGAGACTATGGTAAAAACGCACTCACACGTCCACAAGCTTGTGACTACAAAAGGCACTATCAGTGATTTGCTAAATCAGAAAATCGAAAAACAAGTACAGGTACCTTAACATATCCTGCAAATGATAGGCCAGAAGCAACCTAAAAAAGGACAAAATCGGATATATTAGTCATTACTGTCCGTACGGACACTTACTACAACACGTAACTGAATGGAGAGTCATATCTTTGCAGCACTATCGTTATCTTCCTTTTCTCTCAATTCTTCAGTTGAGAATTATGCAAGCTATTCCTGCAAATTTCAAATATTTTGACTCTTTCGGATGAATCACTGATAGTTTCTTTAACGACAATTATGTCTCTCATTAATTTGTCGTGCAATTTAAAAGTGAATTGCAAGTCTTATAAGTCATGAAAATATCTGATGATAAAAATCATTGTAAATGGTAAAATGTTAATTAAACATTATAAAAGCATTTTAGCTTAATGGTGCATTTCGTGATTCCAGCACCTTCTGTTTTATTTATTGTTCACTAGATATCATTGAGAAAAGCTTATTCACAAAAATTGAGTTGATTCCGATCTTGCGATTTTGTGTTACGAGCAATTGCTTGTTTCCCACAGTCCCATATGCTACTGTCTGAGATGAGCACTCATCTCAGCTACTGTGCTGTGAATTTCTGTCCGGTTAAAGGGACAAGCAGCGATTTGCTGATCCGAAACATCGAAAAAATCATCACAAATCATATTTTGATATTTTTGTTATTGGCATGGATGTGCTAACATAACCTGCAAGTGGTAGGCTTGAAATCCGTGAATTAAAGACAAGGCAGTGTTTTTTTTATCTGATTCTGTAATTTAGATATGTGCGTATCAAAATTCCGACTTGAGATAAAAAAGCCTTTCTCTGTAAATATCTGAGATTTTTAAGCATGATATTGTGCGCCATGACCTGTACAGTTTGACCCTCAAACACAAAGATTATTTATATTTGTTTATTCTGTACTGGTGTAAACCACAAACAGCTGTTTAGTGTAGATTTTGAGACGCCATCGTTGTTTATCTATTTACGGGAGACTGTATGAAAAATTTCTTCAAATACTTAATTTTTTTCACTATTTGGTGTGTTTTTTCTACATTAAAGCAGTTATATGGAATTATACACACTTATCCCTGATTTATAAGTTAAAAAATGCATTTCTACATTTTTCGATTTGCTCGCATTATCGCTGCTAACCCATTTAAGCTGATATAAAAAACAGTTTGCACAACCAATTCTAATTTGTCGTATAAGAAGACCCTTTTCTCGACAAGTTAATCTTTTCAGTGTATGTTATACGCAAATTTCATACGATTTCATTAAAAATTACCTTCTTTAAAATGTATATCGATAAGAAATATTACAAACATGGCATCTGTCCTCAAAGACTATTACTACTTTTTACAGAAATCAAAAGTATTAGGAAAAGTTTCAAGAAGGAAAGTGAAAGACAAAGAAGTGACATTAAGAACACACCAATGTGTTGTCTAAAACCTAAGATATGCGGTTTTAAAATTAAAAACATTTTAATCCCTCATGCTTTACAGATACAAAAGCACCTAACTTTGAATAATCTTGTCCAAACAATATATCAGTAGATACTGGCTCCGGCAGGCCTTTGGCCATGGTGGTGTGGAACGACCCTTCTTTTTTTATTCTCCACACATTCACAATCTCTGTAATAACTTAGTTTTAGCTAACCACAGTTTAGGCTTTAACCAGCGTTTTACTAAACATCGTCTGAGAATACGGCCCGTAGTCTCTGACCAATTTTAGTAGTTGCAATAATTGAAAAAAAACATACAAAATAAAGTTAGAAGGAAGGGAACGACCAAGCAAGTTAACTTTTATATTCAATTTCCTATTCTTTAAAGATACCGAAGCACCTAACTTTCAAGAATCTTGTCCTAACAATATCACAAAGGCGACTGACCCTGGAGATTATACTGCCTTGGTGGTGTGGGGAGATCCTTCGGCCATTGATAATTCTGGGAAGAATCCCAATGTTACGTGCAATCCGAGATCAGGATCAATTTTTTCTGTAGGACATACACAAGTTGTATGTGAGGCTACGGATCAAAGTGGGAATTTGGCAGCCTGCAGTTTCGATGTCAACATCACTGGTATGTTTCCACAATATGGTTTGATCCTGTGAGATTTTTCTACTATTTTGCAAAAATAGACAAAGTAACTACAAAGGCATTTCATTAAATTGTGTATTGCCTGAGGCGGACAGGTCTGAGAAGAGCGGCTTTGGGTTTGTAAGCGTTTTCCTCATTTTTGGGAATTTTTCTTTTAATTTATCAATATTATCGACTAGAAGAATTGTGTAACCCCTTATGACGTAACCTTATAAATAAGGAGCTTAAATAACATGGTTAATTGTAAATCACCGTGATTTGTTCGTCACAGCAACTTGTAGGCGAGGCTCAAATAGCAACCGCCCGTCATGGGTATAATACGAGGGATACGCGAAAAACTTTCTTATAGAAAATAAAAACAATTCAAAATAACGAAGAAGAAAAGAATATGCAATATGCCGCGAATTAAAGCCAAAATGAAAGAAACGGATCTAAAATTTTATTATGCGGTGTTTAACTTATATAGGTGCGTTTCGTTTTTTATATGCGTCTTGTGGAAGTAGAGTTTGAGCCTAGATTCTGCGAAAATGTGGCATGGGAACTGAACAGTGTTGTTATTTGTTTAATATACATTTGGTATAAAAAATATGGCTTAATAATGAGAGTTTGTAATTGTAGTAAGCAAATGATCATATACGACTCGGATTGTTCATAGTTTGTATGTGGTGAGCGCGATAGACGAAAGGTATTCGGAGAGTAGATAGTTCCAAATGCCCCCCCCATCAAATGGGAAAAGGAGTCTTATCTTAAGTCCGCGTAATACATGTTCATGACCGGTGTAGAAGTAACCATTGTCCGGGCGTACTCATAGTCCGGGAACAATGTTGACCAATAGGGCAATCGCTGCAATTGACTCTTTACGCAACATTAGTTTCACGCTTTATTTCCGTTATGTCTATGGAGTCCCGGACTATGGGCTCCCACCGGATTATATCTTCTTTCACACCGGGTATACGGTACGGGCGCTTAATTTTTCCCTTGTAATGGTGTTACAACACATTAACTGAACATCCAACCATGTTCGGTACCGTTTACAAATCCGGTGTAAACACGATTCAACGTGGGCAACAGGGTTTGCTTGTGAATCGGCAGCGAGAGTTCTGCTTAAAATTGAAAGCGTGACTAAAATGAATGCAGCAAAATTTAAATTTCATTAAACTAGGGGTGTCCACCTCAAAACAACTGTCATCTTATAGAAGCATATTTCTTCATCAAATGGTGAAATAACTTTCCGAGGACACCCTCTAAGAATTTGTGCAAAAAATGGTTAAAGTTGCAGCAACTTTCACATGTTTGCATTTCGATTATCAAAAACTCGTGATGGACTATGGGTAGTTTACAAGTCGAAAGTTCAAATTAATAAACGAAGCATTTTATTGAAAAGGTCCTCAGCTAGGAGTCACGCAGGCGGGGTTACTCTGATGGTGGCTCTTA